>PVIC010010395.1:6257-18904 GCA_004025085.1 Thryonomys swinderianus | reverse complement strand
AAATGATATCCATCGACGTGAATGAGTTATGCACAGTTGCATACAATATGGAAGTATCTCGGGAATACAACTGTGAATTAAAATGCCAGTTACAGGAAACCATATTTCCTTTCATCACATCCACACAAAAACAAAACAGGCCAATGAAAGGTTTTAGAAAAAGATGCAGACAGTTGCTGTTACTGGATGGAAACGTTAAGATGTGGCTTTTCTGAGGAGGTGCTACTGTTTCTAAGGAGAACTTGTGTTATGAGTGTATCGTGAAAAATCCCAAGCACTTAGTCACTCATATGCGCCTCCAGGATGCATGTTTCTCATATCAGTGCTACAGAATCTGAATAGTAGTAACATAGCAAAACTGAATGAGGAAAAAAATGAGGTGAGATCACGGTCCTCGTCTCCTCTGAAAGGAACGTATCGAAAAACTCAAGCTGAATAAGTAAATATTAATACGTGTCTCTAAGGAGTTAAGGGCAGCAATCCAAAGGTACAAACACAATGCTCTTTTCCTTCAGATACATGACAAAAATTTATGTATCTAATAGAAACGTAAGTGCAGAGAGAAAAAGGAGGGAAAATTAATCTTAGCTATGTGTATTAAAGTTGTATGTATCCTTCCACCATGTTAAAATCATGTACCACATTTTAAAGTTTTAAAAATGGTTTTTGATGCCTTTGGTTTCTTTTTTACAGTAGATACACCTCTTTTTCATTTTCATATTAATGATTTTTGTTTTGTTCCACTTCATGAGGTTGTATCTCCGGGACAGATAATGAAAATATACATATTTTCCCGTCCAAAATCCTAGTGAAAAATCATTCAATCCTTTACTACTAAACATCATTTCAGAGAGCTCTGTGGGTAATAATTTTTATTAATTTATTAATTCTTCCATTTTAATTGTTGATATAATTTATCCTGTTAATGCATGGAGAGTATATTACTCTCTGGCTTCATTTGTGTTTGGCGTAATTTTTGTCTTCTCTCCCATATGTATGATACAACTCTTCTTTTGGTGTTTTTGAGACACATCTTACTATGTAGCCCAGGTTGGCCTCAAACTCACTGTGATCCTTCTACCTCAGCCTGTTGAGTGCTGGGATCACAAGTGTGTGCCATCATGCCCTGGTGATACGACTTTTTAAAAATTTTGTGTTCTTGATGTATTGAATTTCTAGGACATAAAAATTATGTTTTCATTAAATTTAGTATTTTTTAGTCCTTTCTTCAAATATTTATTCCTCCCCATTACCAAGTCTTGAAATCTACATGAGCCTATGTGATATGGTGCTGCATGTCTCGAAGGTTTTGCTGATTTTTCTTCAGTACTTGTTCTTTCTGTTCTTCAGCTGGAAAACTCCTGTTGATATATGCTCCGGTTCCTTTCTTCTATTTTCTGTTGAGGTCATCTTTTATTTCATTATTATAGTTATCAGCTCTAGGAATTCCATTTTTGTATTTTCTGTTTATTTCATAAATGCCTTTATTCATTTACAAAGCTCATTTTTATCTAACCTTGAAGAAAATGGTTTAATTACCTGTTACACTCATGACATAGCTCTGCTGCCTGTGTCTGCAAAACCTGCTCCCTGCACGCATTTTCTCTAGTGTACAGGCTGCTCTCATAGGACTGGCTCATTTCTCATCTACAAAACTTGTATTGTGTGGAAACCACTTTGATAATACATTGGTTGAGAACCTGGATAATGCTTTTGTTTTCTCTGAGTTTGTCTGTCTGTTTATTTCCTGTTACTGAGGATAGAACTCAGGGCGTTCTGCTTGCCAGGCACACATGGCACCACTGAGCTATGTCCCTGGCCCCTGAAATATTTACTTTTGTTCTCAAAGGCAGCTCAGTGACAGTGTAGCAGCCCCAAACTTGAGTGAAATGAACTCTGTACTTTGCTGGGATGGCACTGAAGAAAGTCCACAATCTTTCCCAGTTCCACTAACTTACTGGAATAATTCAGCTTTGCAAACCATACTATCTCTGAGGGTCTCATCAGGTTCTTTGAGGCAGCCTTTGTTAGAGTGTCAACAGTTGGTCGTAAACCAAAGGGAAGCCAGTCTTATAAATCTCACACTCCCTAGTATAAACTAGCTAGGGTGGACACGGAAGTATTGTCAAGGCATCTACATTCTTGCAATCTAGAGCCCCAAAGACCTCTAGCAATGCTTGTCACTCAGTACTTGTTTTCTTCTGATCACGACAGTTACCATTATCTATTAAGTTTTAGACCAATGAAACACCAACCTAAAGCTCTCAATGAACTCTGTACTAATTCCCACCTGCACGCCAACATACCATTCTGATTTCTTGTATTCTTCCCCACCAATTCCAGAAATTTCAGATAATGGACAGTGAAATGAAGTCAGGACATGCAAGCAGTCCTTAAAGTTTACCCTAGAAACACTGTCACACGTGCCATTGTGGAATATGTGCAAAGATCTTGCTGCACAATTAATTTTTAGTTAAATACTGAACTCTGTCTAAATTCCTATCACTGGAAGACTCAATAAGTAAAATTGTGTGATACATAATATAAAATATGATGGAAGACACAGAAATTACTAACCAATTTTATACCCAGAAATTCAGATAGATCTTTAAAAAAAGCAAACCACAGCAAAAAGGTTTTATGCTCTGATGATAACATAACATGAATGGAAGTGAATAACATTAGCATTTCATATTAACATAATATTTTGAGACAAAATAAATTATATTGCAACCTACTAAGGAATCTTTTGATTAACTATAATGATTCTTCAAATATTACTTTGCTCTTTTTTAAACTTTTATTACCAGATTTTCAGGAGGTTATGAATGTCCAAGTGGATTCCAGATGGCAAACAAATGATTTGCTAGTATTTATGAATGGAGATATTTATTTTAAAAATGCGCCAGCTTATGCCAGATTAACAATCAATCCTCAAATTGCAATGTCTTTCAAAATCTAAAGTTTATTTCACTTCTTACAGTATGCTATATGATTTAAACATGTCGAGAAAAGAGATGCAGATTATCTAAAAAGAGAGGAAGATTGCCATACTATTTTGTAATATGTTTTCTTTTTGTGGCTCCTTTAATCTAATTACTTCAAATATAAATCAGCAACTCTGCGCTACAGGAAGGATCATAAGCAAGAAACAAGTGCATAAACATGGAGTTACTTTGTTAAGATTTTAACTCTGCTCAGGTATTATAAACAGAAGCCAGCTAATATTTGCTTTCCAAAGTCTGAGTTTTATTGTACTTCCAGGGATACGACCTTGCAATCTGAATTGAAAAACCAGAGTAAAGAGTTGAGAGAAAGCAGCAGGTTGGAAGTTAAGAGGGGAATTGTAGAAAACAGAGTCATGGAGGAGGGACTCACAAACTCTGGGTGAACAGCCAAGCAGCACATCTAAGGCAAAAAGAAGCTCTAGACTAGCTATGCTCCTCCTTCAAGAAAACAGAAGTAGAACAGACAAAGAAAACAACATTTTCTTCAAGGAACTTCTCTTTTAAAACTCATTACAAATGCACGCCTTTGCCAGGGATTTGTCCTCAGTGGAGAAATAAACAATAGGCAAGAATTCTAAAGCACATGTTACAAGTATAAAGTGATAAAGGTAGATATATTTATTAAAGGAATGAAGAAAACAGCGGCTAAGAAAGAGAAAATGGATGAAAATAACCACTGAAAATTCTAGAACCTTAAAAATGTATGAGACATACAAAACTGAACTAGGAAGGCATACAAAGATATGAAAACTATTAAGTAGGAAACCTTACTGTTAAAAATGTAGAGTTGGCTTGGTGGTCTGTGTATACATGGAGACTAAGAAGATCCTTTTATGAGGAAGAGTTTAAGGAGAGATGGGCAGAGAAGAATCAGTGGATCAAGGGAAGGAGATCACGTCTATGGTGAGAGAGGTGTAATGTCACTAAAAGAAGTTACATGTAACTGACTTTATAAAACTGGGCAAGGTATGGTGCTGATTAAGAGAATAAAATGACACAAAATAACATGTGAATGACCAAGCGGGACATGTGTAAATAAACGATTCTAGCAAACTCACAAAAAGAAAAAGAACTCCAAAATTAGTCATAAACATAGAGCAGTAACGAGAGTAAGAAATAATTCACCTGAATCAGACAATTCATTAAAAGACTGAGTCTGTGGAGATCAGTCACAAAAATTAAGAAGGATTATTTTACACTATAAACTATTATTTAACAAAAGAGAGCCAGGCATTATGATCCACGCCTGCAGTCCCAGCACTCCGGGAGACTGAGGTGGGAAATGGCAATTCGGCCACTTAGGAAGGAAGCTCAGGAGCAAGAGACAGAGCCAGTGTGGGAAGGATGGAGAAGAGGAAGGTGGAAAAAGAACTCCGGGGGCCGGAGGGTTAGCTCAGTGGTTCCGGCGCCTGCCTCGCAAGCGCAAGGTCCTGAGTTCAAACCCCGGTAACCACATATAATGCTGGGCGTGGAGACTCATGCCCACCAACAATCAATACCACATACCACAATGCTGGATGTGGTGGCTCACACCTGTAATCCCAGCACTTGGGAGGCAGAGGCAGGAGGATTGCTGAGTTCGAGGCTTGCCTGGGCTCCATAGTGAGGGACCGTCTCAAAAGCAAAAAAAAAAAAAAAAAAAAAAAAAAGAACTCCGATGTGTTACATGTCATCAAATTGTGCTGTCTTCCCCCAATGAGTGCAATCCTTATACACCGCACACACATACTATTAGTCAATCAATTAACCAAAGTGCTGAGAGCACAGTCCAGGCAAAGGCCTTTGCTTAATCCCCAGGACTGAGAGGGAAGAAGCAAAGAAAAAAGAGAAATAAATACAAACCAAATGAAGCTGACAAATAAATGGGATGGGGTTTTTTTCCAAAAGGATGTCCTTATTGATGGGTATCTCATAAATGGTATTATAAATACTCTTTCACATTCTTTGTCCTCAGTAGCAGTGTTACTAGAATTACATTGTTCAGAGCCAATACTGGACACCCAATTAAATTTTAATTTTGTGTTGAACACTTTTTAAAATAAAATAATGATCAGAATATTCCATGGGCCATTGTAATACTAAAACATCATTTGTTCTTATTTGAAGTTAAAACTTAACAGAATGCCCTACGTTTTTATTTGGAACTGTTACAACCCTGTCTGGAATACATGCCCAGGAATGGACTGGCAATTGCATGGAGTTTTATTATTTTTAATTTCCTCAACCACTGGCAGATTTCATGCCCAATGCCCCACTGGTAAAGCATGAAAATTTATATTCTCCTCACAGTTTGACAAGCTTATGGTATCTGCAAACTCACAGATTTTGATTTTTGTAAGATAATATATTATTTGATTATTCTGTCACTCTGCATTTTGATTCTTACTAGTAAAGTTGAATTTCTCTTCATGCATATCTTTAAGCCAGAGATTTTTTTTTTTTTTTTTTTTTTTTTGAGACAGGGTCTCACTGTAGTTCAGGCTGGCTCTGAGCTCACTCTGTAGCCTAGGCAAGCTTCGAACTCAGCAATCCTCCTGCCTCTGCCTCCCAAGTGCTGGGATTACAGGCGTGAGCCACCACGCCTGGCACTGTGGTATGTGGTATTGATTGTTGGTGGGCGTGAGTCTCCACGCCCAGCATTGTATGTGATTACCACAGATCGAACTCAGGACCTTGCACTTTCGAGGCAGGCGCTGGAACCACTGAGCTAATCCTCCAGCCCTGGAGATGTTTTTCTTAATATGAATCACTGGGTGTGATTCCAGTTTGATCATATCAAGTGCTAACTCACTGTTCCACACACGAGAACCCTTGCTGTTCGCGTACACGGGCCAGGGTGACGCTGAAGTTCCTCCGGGGCATCACACCTGGTGCTGCATCCACCACAAAGGGCACCTCCGGGGACTTCTGACCAGGTGAGGTTTCTGGAGTACATCACGTGCAGGGCTCCCAGAATGCTATGCCACAAAGACCCTCAAAAATATTTATCTAGATGAACAAATGTATATTTGTGCATATATTGTGAAGGTATGCATTCATAGATCTTTTTCCTCCTGGGGTCGAATCTAACTGTGGATCAGTGTCATAAACTTTCCAGGAGAAAAGACCTGTGGCGTCCAAGCGCCTCTCATAAACATTAGGCGCACAAAAGGACAAAGCTGACCATTCTGGTGCATGTCCCTGACCATTCCAAGTAGTATGCTTGGGGGCTTCTCGAATTTCCTATTAATGACCCAGGAGAAAGCAGATACTCATTCTGTATCTCTCCTTGTCTGCATAAAGAACTAGCATGTATTTAATGTTTTGTGTGTGTGTGTGTGTGTGTGTGTGTGTACGTGCATGCATGTGTTATACTAGCAATACTAAACAGGCCCGGTCGTTTTTATTCAAGTGTTCAGGCCTGATTGAAACACGCCCCGCTCTGACACCAAACGTGCCCACGGGCTCTCTCCCCAGCTCGTGCTGTGTACTCGGTGCCTCAGAACAAGCCAGCTCCTCTTCCCTCGCTCCTTCATTACCAACACTCTCACTCCTTATCTGCTTCCTGGCATTTTACATTCCTATCCCTCCCGTCATCCTAGCACCTGTTGGAGGATATCATACAGTAAAAGTACACTGCCTTTGGTACAGAAGTCAAGACATATATTTTAATATATGAACAGACTAACACAGCGTTCCCTCTACAGTCTACACCATCACATATCTTTCTACTTCGTATCTGCCTGATGATCTTCAGAGTGTCAATTAAGCTATGAAACTGTGCCAAGAGAAATTTCTAATGTGCATGTAAGGAAGTAGATATTCTTGTCCTTGTTGCCAACTTAAAGGTTAAAAGTTTGCGTCCAAAGTAAAAATTCAATGAATATAATTTCTAGAAGACTAACGATGGCCCATATGGAGTCAAAATCATGGCCATGACTCCAACAGCACTTCATCAATGACCTCCAGTCTGTGGACTAAGCATCTGTTAAATAGAAAGTCTGTTCAAGTGGCAAAGAGCAGAACCCTGTCTACAAACCTTGCCAAATAATCATCAGTCTTTAGATAGAAGCTTCTGTGCATGGTAGCAGATAAATGCCTTTGTGCTTCTTTAAGTATATAAAATATATTAAAAAGTAACAATAAATTAAAATGAGTCATTATAAAACTAAGGAATTTGAAATATACAGGTTTTATTTTCAAAATATCTGCCAAGAGCCTTGAGACTAGGGAGTGAGTCCATCACTGTGGCTTCTTGTGGCTAAGACTGAATATATACCCGACAGGGCTAACCAGTCCTCAGTCCATTAATCTTGCCATAAAAGAGCCCTACCTGGAAGCCAGCTGAGTATTCTTCGTTTTTCATTTTTCTATCAACTTTGCTAGCCTTAGGTGGTTTCCTTGTCAAGAAATTCAGGATGGTGTTTTATTAGTCTGTTCTCATGCCTACAAGTATTATTTTATCTTTTAGGCTGTATGCATTTCCTTTAGGAAATATGATGCAATTTGGTAGAGGAAATACCGGGAAATAACTTAATTTATTTGTAAACCACTTTTGAAGGGTGGGAGAAATAAATATGAATCTTCTTTTTTTCTCAAGCATTATTGTACCCTCCGGACACTGGGGAAAATAGTAGAATATTTTTACATCTCTAGTTATTGCAAGGAAGTTTTGTTTAGAGGGCATGTTTGAGAGCATGACTTTGCCTATATCTCTTGGAATTAAGCCTTGAGCAATAGCCTGGACCACTGGCTCCAACCTCTGTTAATGAACATGCAGCATTTGCAAGCTGCACAGGGCTGCCCTGTACTGCCTGCTTTCCCCCTGAGTTGCCGGCTCGATTTCCTCTGCTTTCCAAAGAGCGTATTACTCTGAATGTCTCCTCTGGGTCTTACACATCCTTATCAGTCATAAACTGTGAAAAGATATCTATTGTGCTATGACAAACTCATTAATAAAAACAGAACAACAAGAAAAACCATTTTTGTTAAGATTTCCTGATACAAAGTCTTCAATTATGTAAGTTTATAATATTCTCAGAGTAAATTTAGTTGTATATTTTCGTCTATAAAGGCTAATAAATCTTCAGTCGCAAGCTGATGCTAATTATGTGGAGAGAAGGTTGTAAATATCTTTTTAATACATACTCTTCAATGTGCTTGCATGCACAATTTTATTAATTCCCAAAAGTAGTTTACTTACATAACACTTCCTACATGTTCATTCTTTAACCCAAGATATCTCAGAAATACTTAAAATACAGTACAAAATTATTAAATGGATATAATACCGAGATTACTTTTATATACGGCTGTAATGAAAAATCTAATGTCAAGTTTATTAAGAAAAATGAAAATTTCTTCAGAACCTCAATCGCTCCTTCAACCCTTGAATAGTCATCCTTTTCCTTGAGATTTTGCTGACCCAGTTCAGACGTCCAAGTTCTCAGTCACTTCAAATGCATCTGAAGGTCTAGGCATTCCCTTGTCTGTGACGCCAGTTGGAGGCATTTCCCTAAGCGCTGGTCCTTTGCTTACTCCTCTTATATGGTGGGCATTTTCTCGTGGCAGGATCAAGAAAAACACTGCACCCCCAAGCTGTTCTCTGCTCTTGATAGCTGGGTCCCTCGCTGGCAACCAACTCTCCCTAGTCCCTCAAATGGTGCTATTGTTTCCTCCAGAACCTGTGGACCACATGGCCCCTGACTCTTGCTGACCTATCTTTTAGACCCTATCTCAAAAGCGGTATCAGTGCATGGGGTTTGGAATTACTTGCTTTCTTTGGTTCTGAAAGTAGAAAAATTAACCTGGGTTTCCTCTTGGGAGTCTTGTATCTTGTAATACTGGAAAGTCTGGAATTATTCTTAGCCTTTCCCTTGGGTTGATGTTTTTTCTTGCTCTTCAGTATCATAGAGTCTAGTAAGAATTTAGATATTACATAATTCATATTTGAAATATCAAACTCACAGACATCAAGTGACTTTTGGGAACCATGTATTCCTTCAAGCACTGAGTTACAACTGGAAACCACACCACACCCAGTCAAGTGTCCTGACACATTTATTCTCAAAACATTGCTGTGGTCTGAACACTGACATGTTCATAAAACTCATGATGAAATGTAATATCCAGTGGGAAATTATTAAGAACAGGAATCTTACCCAGTGATTAGGTCAGTGGAGCTCTGCTTCCATGAGTGGAATTATTGGCAACACACACAAACACACACACAAGACTGAAGGCAGCACCCTGGCTGTTCTGACATCTGAGGACAAAGGGAGCTTATTTATTACTCTGATTCTTCACTGGACACTAAATCTACTGATGCCTTGATCTTTGATTTTCCAGCCTCCTAAACTGTGAGAAATACATTTCTACTATCTTTAAATTGGCCAAAGTATATTGTTACAGAAGCAGGAATAGAATGAAACACAAGTGAACTCAATATTCCCTTGGCCACCTCTACCTTTTTAAATTAAGTAATAATAAGAGAAGGAATTAAAAATAATGGGGAACATGCCCATGTCTTAATCTTAATTTCCCAAACTCGTGACTGTAAAGCTATAGAGGAAGAGGTCAGTAGGGTTGAAGATGAAACTGACGTTGTTAAACAGAGAACCATAAGAAGATGTATTAATCAGACTTGTATTCCTATAATGAAATAACTGCAAAAATACATTTATACACAGAAAACATTTATTCTACCTCACAGTTTGGAGATTGCAGTTCATGACTGACTGGCCAATAGTTCTGAGACTAAATAAGAGAGTTCACAGTGGAGTGCACAGCAGGTCATGAACATTCTCCTCATGAGCAGGAAGCAAATAAAGAGAGAAAGAGACCGGGGCTCCACAGTATTCTCTGATGTCGCACTCCAGTGATCCAAGAACCTCCCAGAAGTTCCACCACTTCTCTGTAGTTCTACACTGCTGGCCAAACCTTTAACATATGAGACTTATCAGTATCCAAACTGCAGAGGATTGTTCTAGATTATTCAGGTGAGCCTAGAATTATAATGGTCTTCACATGCAGAAGAGAAAGGCAGGAGGGTTGTCATAGCAGCAACAGGAAACTAATACATCTGATTAGGAAAGGAAAAGGTAGAGAGCTCCCTTCCAGACCCTTCAGGCTCCTTAGCATCAGTTGTTTTGGAGAATTATAGCAATCTTATACTGTTATAGGCAATAACAAGGCTAACTGCAGGATCTATAAGAGCACATATTACTTCACTATCCTGGGCTAGGAGAATTTCAAGAGCTTAACTGGGATAAAAGATCTTGCACTATATATTCAGGGTTCTCCAGAGAATCAGAACCAATATCTATCTATATAAAAATTATACAAATAAATACGGGAGAGATTTATTGAGTGACAAAATTTGGCAGACACGATATCAGAGACTAAGAACTCCCCAGATCAGCTGTCTGCAAGACGGAGATCCAGACAGTGTAAGTCCTGATGTAATTCTGTATGGGTCCAGAGTCCTGCGGTGGGAGCAGAGCATGCTGATAGCTGGGGCGCAGAGGAAGACAGAGGTCCTGACTCAAGCACAGAAAGAGAATTACCCTTTCCTTTCTGTCTTTTTCTTCTGTGTAGGCCAAAACCTGTTTTTCCAGCCATTTGGACGTCTGTTAATCCAGTCAAGTTGACAATGAAAGTTAAATATCACACACAGTCAGCTGCTCCTTTGCTGCCCATAAATAAAAGATGAATATTCATCATTGTAATGACTACCTGTACACAGCTTCTTATTGTCCATATTTCCAAGTAAAACATAAAGGTTGAAAGTGCATTACAATTTAGAGGAAGTTAAAGATACTCTATAATCAAATCAATTTATAGTACTATTAAAATTTATCTTTCTGGTCCATGTGTATTTTTCTTGACAGAGTTATTGGTATTTCATTAGTCAGATGATCTAGTAATATTTCAACTACTTTGTTTTTTTACTTGCTTCCCAGGATCATAGTTATAAATGCATTTTAAAGACTTTAAAATGATTTTTCTATTACTACAACCATTGCATGAATACTGAGAACTCCATGAGGTCATTTACTATTTTTATTTACCTTACAAGCTGCAACAATGGAGAAAATATATTTTTACTTTCTGAATAAATAAAAATAGCTTTTATCACAATGGCACAACTTATAAAGCTATTGACAAGAATGTTAATATATTCTAATGCTTATTTGGAAAAGCAGACTCTAAACTAAATTAGATTTCTTATATAAAGTAATCAGGGGATACCAACAGTGAAAAAATATGTAAAAACTACAAACATGAATAGAAAATAATATATGAAGTCTTTCACAGTATAATTTCCTTGGAAAAATATATATAGCAAAATATAACCAAGGAGAACTCGAGTATAAAAGACAAATCTTAAAATTACACACACACACACACACACACACAGATAATCTAACAGTTACACAAGCATAAACACTTTATATTAGAGATCAATACTTTGCTCCAGTATAGACCACCCAATGCTTTGTTTCTATTATGGCTTTCTTATAGGTACTCTATAGGTTATATCATGAATTGTGCTTTAATTAGTCCATGAATAGATTTAAAGAGCAAAACATACAAATTGTCATCATTTTACATAATAGTATTTTATCCAATGAAAGTGGTATCATTTACATTTTGCTATAATTATATTAAAAGCTAATACTTCATAGGAATTTGCATAGCCTTGTACTTTAGATGGTATATCTTTTAAATCATAAAAAAGGCAAAACAATGAAAATGTTAAAAGAATGCCGAAAGATCAACTAAGGAAAAATTCATCATTGCTATTATGGGCTAATTTTTACTTACTTTGGGGAAAAATATTCCTAAATTAGCATGTTACTTCAGAATAATCTATGACACTATAATGTTTATAATAAACCATTCCATAATTAAGTACTTTCATCAACGAATAAGTACATTTTAATTAACATGTACTTACTAATGTTTCCAATAAAATATTCCATAAATCAATAAATTTAGATGAGTATAGTTGGAAAATATTTACGTTTTATATATTTTACCTTGATACTCTCATTTAAATATATTAAATTAACTATGAGGCAGTGTCTATAATATGCTTTACAAATCTGCTTATAAAACATGATATTTTCTTAGAAAAAATTTCCATATTTTCAAAAACCAATTATTCAAAAGATATCTCTTTCAACACAAAATATTTTCTCACATTAATATGCAAGTTACATCCATTTTGAAATGATACTGCAGTTAGAAGTAAAGTCTCTAGACATAGAGTGATTTATAAAATTTACCTAATCACACACATGAAAAAAAGAATGTGACTGGCCCGGTACTAATGAAAGCTACTCATTCATTCTTAGATACAGTGTTTATCTCAAAAAATAAAAATGAGGGCCAGAGGGTTAGCTCAGTGGTTCCCTGAGTTCGATCCCCGGTAACCACATATAATGCTGGGTGTGGAGACACACCCACCAACAATCAACGCTGCATACCACAATGCTGGACGTGGTGGCTCATGCCTGTAATCCCAGCACTTGGGAGGCAGAGACAGGAGGATTGCTGAGTTTGTGGTGGCTTGCCTGGGCACCACAGTGAGCTCAGGGCCAGCCTGAACTACAAAGTGAGACCCTGTCTCAAAAAGCAAAAAAAAAAAAAAAAAAA
>PVIC010010394.1:0-43597 GCA_004025085.1 Thryonomys swinderianus | reverse complement strand
GAGGGGAGAGGAGAGAGGAGAGAGTAGGAGAGAGGAGAGAGGAGGAGAGAGGAGAGAGGAGGAGAGGAGGAGAGGAGGAGAGAGGAGGAGAGGAGGAGAGGAGGAGAGGAAGAGAGGAGGAGAGAGGAGAAAAGAAGTGCAAGTGCCTGGAGAAGAGAGGTTTGACCACATCTCCTCCCTTTTGAGTTTAAAAAGACCTCGGAATGATTGTGCCCTGTTGTTTCCACTAAAGGAATCATACCTATCAATGGCTAACCAGTCCCATCCAGGTTCCAGTTGGGCTATGCTGCTGCACCTGGCTTAGGTTGTTTCTGTGTGGAGAAATCTTACCCATTATGGATTTACTAGCCCTCTGGGCCAGTTCTGGGTAGGAGGATGTGGGTAATGGGACCTTGGTACTGATCGAGCTATTGTGGGTCAATCAGATGCAAACCACCATACGTGGTCCAGGAGCCTTTACTGGGGGTACATCCATTTTGATGTCTGCATCAAAAGGATATCTTGCTGGTGGGCTCTGCTCAACTGGATCTGTCTTGGGTTTTTCCCTGTCCATGTCCCCTTTGGCTTAGGATATGTAAACCTACTGTACTTTGCTGAACCATACTTCTACCTGGCTATCATCTCTCCTGGTGGTACCACATTACTTCTGCTAACATGATCTTTTTGTGAGTTTGGGTGTATCACTGATAAGCCTTTTGTGTGATGTTGTATACAGTGCAAGTCAGGAGTATCACAATGACAGTAATAATATAAGGTGATCCCAAAATTAGACCCTTGATCCACCTACTCAATTGTGACCGTGTTCAAGTACTGTTGGTGGAATTTACATTGACAATAGTCATGGTGAGGTCCTTTAAATGGTCATTATAGGCAGTATCTCAGGTGTGCCACATATAGTCAGAGAGATTGATGAGGTTGTCACAGTTTAAGCACCAGTAAGTAATAACACACACCTGGGATAACTGACATGGCATCAGGCACACTTGGTTTCCATGAATTTAAATTTTTCACTCATGAAGTCTACCTGAGACTGGAGAGTTAGCACCACCATTTGGAGCTCTTGAAACATTGTGGCTGTTTGGCCCAGGGCTAGAGAAGTATTTCTGTTGAGATGAGTGATGGCAGAGGCAGTGATGATCTGTTTATGGAGGGTGACAGAGGCGGAAGCTGCCATGGTAATTGCTGCAACTAGTGAGACAATTATTGCTATGAGAGCGGAGGTGGTCTCCAAGTCTCTTTGGTGGCAAACGTGCTGGAGGCCTGCTCTAGAATGAAGCACATTGTTAAAGAGGGGGTTGGAGTCTGGCCAAGGGTCAGTGAGATTTATGGGAATCCATGCTGCAGGAGGAAGCCTGCAAAAGTAGAAGAACCAGGGGCGGGGATGATTACATCATTTTGGTGAGACTTGGGACATCAGGGTAACACTTGAATCCTTGGCTAGATGTTGATCTGTCAGGGCAAAAACAAAAGGAGAAGTAAGGCAGGCTTGGAAAAAGATCGCCAAGGATAGGCTGGCATTGAAGGTATCTTGAATGCCCAGGGGGTAACTCAATAGCTGTATATGATTTGTCATGTTAGCACCAAGAGCAAGGAGAAGAGGGGTGATATCTATGGTTTTGGCCCCAATAAAGAGGATGTTAGAGGCCGTGCATACAAGGCCTCACAATAAGTGCTATTGCAAGTGAACATGTTTTTGGAAGCATCAGACATGGGGAATGTGGCCCCACCTGAGAGTGGTATTAGTGCCCTGAATAGGAATGGTCAAGTGTGTGCTAGTGCAATAAGGAGGAAAGCCCTTATGAGGATAGTGTACACCCCGTAGTGGTCCAATAGGAGTTTGAGTGGGTATAAATAGAGGGCTTGGGAGGTCTGGGCTCGTGGCTAGTGGTGCCCAGAGGGTTATGGCCTGGTGTGACATAAAGCAGGTAATCGGAAAAAGGGTAATGCAGGAAGAGTTGGGATTGGGCTCATGAATGTTTTGCAAACAGGCTGATGAGGAGGAGACTGATATATTCCAAATGGTGTCTATGGGAGTGTCCAATGAGTGGGAATGTATGGAGGATGTACATATGTGCCAAATGGGCACAGCAGGGTGGTATTCCAGCCAATGGAGAAAAAAAAAGCAGGGGGGCATTGGCACCAAGGCCCATACTTGCATTTGATCAGCTGGTGTTGAATGTTGAAGCATGAGAAGAAGGATCATCAGGATCATTTTCAGTGGCTGTTTGCTTTAGTGATCTCATTGCTGGTTGTGGAGAGTAAAGCTTAATGTTTTTTCATGGGATACAGATGGGTTGAGGTGAGTCCTGTGAAAAAGCACATATACATCCCTCCCCATAGCTAAAAGTGGAGCTGGGCCATGGGTAAGGTTGGTACATGGATCACTCCATAAGAAGAGCAGGCCCAGTGGGGCTGTATTGCATGGCTTCCAGTGTCGCTGTGATGGGGAAAGACTTTGATTATCAAAGGAAAGAAAATTGACCATGAAAAGCACAAATGTGAGTTTATCTGGTGGGGAGCAACCTGCAGTGGAGGTGGCCTGTTTTTTAAGGGTGTGTTTGAGCATTTTGTTTGTTCTTTCTACAATTTCCTATCCTTGCAGGTTGTAGGGGATGCCCATGGAGTGCTGAATATTATAGTCAGTGAGGTAGGAAAGGAAAGCTTTAGAGGTATAGGCCAGGCCACTGTCAGTCTTTGTAATTCTGAAAAATTGGATGCAGAACTCCTGTCCATCCCAGAAAGGGTAATATAGATTATTTTAAGAAGGCATATGTGTTGAGACTATAAAAGGATTGCTATGAAGACAAGATACAGAAAGAGACAAGAAAAGAAAATAGAAAATAGAAAGAAAAAGAGAAAAGAAAACTAAGGATTTCAGAGCTAAAGAATGACATAAAATGCATTGAGTACATAAGTTTTTGTCACTAGGACACAGCTTTTCCTTTCTACTGAGAAACTGTGCTCTCTTTTCTAATCTGATTCTCAAAAAACAAAACAAAAAAAAAAAAAAAAAAAAAACACCTGGGGCTGGAGATTTAGCTCAGTGATTCCAGCACCTGCCTAGCAAGTGTAAGGTCCTGAGTTTGATCCTGGTAACCACATACAATGCTGGATGTAGTGACTCACGCCCATGAGCAATCAATACCACATACCACAGTGCCGGGTGTGGTGGCTCTTGTGTGTAATCCCAACACTCAGGAGGGAGAGGCAGGAGGATTGCTGAGTTCAAGGCTTGTCTGGGCTGCATAGTGAAGTCAGGGCTGCATAGTGAGGTCAGGGCCAGCCTGAACTACAAAGTGAGACTCTGTCTAAAAAAAAAAAACAAACAGAAAATTTTTGTAATAGTTGAATGTAGATATCTATTAATATGAAGTCAATAAAAAATGGGGCCATATTTTAAATATATTACCTATAAATATACACTTTACAAAACTATACTAAAAGCCAAAGTTCTTTAAAAATTGAGAATGCATGCTTTTTAGTATTTTTGACAAAATAAAACACTGCTTAAGAACTACTTTATTTTACTATTTTCTTTACGTAATAAAAAGAGAATGAAATGAATGGATATAGAAGTGAAGACATTCATGCAATTGTAAATAAAGTGTTTGCTTTGAAGCATATGCATTGTGAGCTCATTCACTCACCACAGGGAGAATTGATATGTACTTTAAAAAAAGTGAGCATCTAAATTCATACAGCCTATCAAAAAAATTGAGAAAGCTATTCACAAAAATAATGCATCTATCATTCCAACAGGATACAGAGTGAAATGACATGAGGCAAGGGCATTCTCAGACCACAAAGTGTGAAAACAGACCAAAGCCCTATGCACTATGAAGATCCATCAGGCTTTGAGGTCAGTGCTCAACAAATACCACAACACAAGTTGATGTCTGGGTTGACACCCTGAACACAGCTTCAGAGACCGGCCTGACAACTGGAGTGTCTATGGACACTACTGCGCAGGAGCGTCACTTGCTGCCATTAAAAGAGCCTATTCTTAAGGGACACTGTGACAGATATTCACAATGAATCTCAGTTACACAAATGAAAGGAAGCTGTATTTATCTTAATATGTGATAGTATTTGCTTTATAGCCCACAGGAATGTTTAACCTGAAATTTCCCATTCATTCGTTACATATTTTTTGATGTTTTCTGGTTACTAAGAAAAAATATCACTTATATTTGTTTTAGATTTTCTTTCAGTGACTTTTTATTTCTGCATTCTTCCTTTGACCCTGTCATAAAATCAGCCCTCTTTTCAGTTCTCAGCTTCTAAAATAATTTTCTCATCTTTCATAGATTTACCCTCAATTTTCTTTAATGGAATTCTTTATTGGTACAATTCATATATATCCCACAATCACACATAACATTGGGGAATCTGTACCAGTATATGACACAAGTTAATTGTCATTTTTAACCATGTCTCTACTCACTCACACCTCCCCACCCCCTATATACATGCCCTTTAATTTTCTTTCCAAAGCATATTTATTCCTTCCCCTCATTACATTCCCATACCAAATTTCCTTTGGAAATTTCCTATTCTACAAAAACTGTCATACTTTCTAGAGCTCATTTGCATTTACAGGTGCTCATATCGAAGAGAAGATCCGGTATTTGCCTATCTGTGATCTATCTATTTCACTTATTAGTGTATCCTCCAGGGGTCTCCATTTGCACATAAATAAATCGATCCTGTCATTCTTTATGTCAGAATAATACTCCATTTTATTTAAAACAAAACAAACAAACAACAACAACAGCAACAACAACAAAAAAAACATCTTCTTTATCCACTCTCAAGTTCATGGGCATTTGGGTTGTTTCAAAAGATGGAGCTATCACGAACTAAGCTGCTATGAGCAAGGGTGGACATCTGTCTTTCCAATGTGGTTTTTAAAATTCTTTTTCTATTTTTGTATTTTATTTATTTTTTTTTATTTTTTTTGAGACAGTTTCTCACTTTGTAGTTCAGGCTGGCTCTGAGCTTACTATGTAGTCCAGGCAAGCCTTGAACTCAGCAATCCTCCTGTCTCTGCCTCCCCAGTGCTGGGTTTACAGGCGTGAATCACCACACCCGGCTGTGTTTTTTTTTTTTAATTCTTTTTGGTATATTCCTAGCAGGGGGATAGCACAGACAAAAGCCCTAATCCTAGTTTTCTGAGAAATCTCCACACAGATCTCCACAATCTTTTCACAAGTGTGCAATCCCACCAACAGTGGAGAAGGGTTCCTTTCTCCCCAGAGCCATGCTAGCATTTGCCATTCATTGATTTTGTAATCAAGGCCATTCTTTGTGGAGTGAGATGAAAACTTAGTGTTTTCATTTGCATCTCTCGAATGACCAGTGACATTGAACATTTCTTCATATGCTTCTTGGCGGCTTTGACTTCTGCCTCTGAGAAGTCTCTGTTCATTTCAGATGCATATTTTCGAGTTGGGTCTTTAAACTTGGGGAGGCTGATCTGTATAACTTCTTTATATATTATAGATAACAGCCCTTTGCCTGAAAAACAGCTAGCAAAGATTTTTTTCCCATGTTGTTGGTTGTCTTTTAGCAGTCCCAGTGACTTCTTTTGCTGTATAGAAGCTTTTCAGTAGGGTGAGATTCCATCTGTTGATCCTTTATGCCAGTTTTTGTGCAATAGAAGTTTAATTTGTAAAGTCTCTGCCTAAGCCAATGTCTACAAGAGTTTTACCTAACCTGTTTTCAAGCCTGTTAAGTCTCATATCCATTATGAATTTACTTTTGTGCATCGTGAAAGAGATAGGTCTAGCTTTAGATTTTTAAGCACAGTTTTTCCAGCACCAATTGTTAAACAGGCTGTCTTTCCTCTATTGAGGATGTTTGCCTCCTTTGTCAAAGATAAGGTGGCTTAGTGTATCCTGGGTTGTTTCTTCATCTTCTAATCTATTCCACTGGTCCTCAGGTTTGTTACTTTGCCAGTACCACACAGTTTTTATCACAGTGGCTTTATAGTAGAGTTTTAAATTGGGGATTGCAATACTCCGTGTTGTGTCATGGTTGCTTAGAATTGCTTTTGCTATTCTAGGTTTCTTGTGGTTCCAGATGAATTTTTGTATTATTTTCTCTAGCTCTGTGAAGTATACCATTGGAATTTCAATTAGTATTGCATTGTATAGTTATAGTAGTTGTGGGAGTATAGCCATTATGATGATGGTGGTTCTCCCTACCCAGGAACAAGGGATATCTTTCCACTTTCTGATCTCCTTTTCTATCTTGTTTTTCAGAGTCCTATAGTTTTCAGATTAGAGATCTTTCACTTCCTTTGTTAGGTTGGTTCCTAGATATTTCATTTTTCTGGGTGCTACTGTGAAAGGGATTGACTCTGCAATTTCTCTTTCAGTGAGTCTGTTGCTGGTGTAGACAAAGGCTGTTAATTTTTGAGCATTAACCTTATATCCAGCAACACTACCAAATCTGGTTATTAAGTCTAGCAGTCTTTTGGTTGAGTTTTTAGGCCTTTAGAGTATCATATCATCAGGAAATAATGACAGTTTAATTTCTTCCTTTCCTATCTTTATTGCTTTTATATCTTTGTCCTGCCTGATTGCTATGACATGTTTCCAGCACTATATGAACAAGAGTGGTGACAACAGGCATCCTTGTCTTGTTCCTGTGCTTAGTGTAAAAGTTTTCAGTTTTGGCCCATTGAGTATGATGCTGGCTGTTGGTTTCTCATAAATAGCTTGTATTAAATTGAGATGAAGTCCATCAATTCCGATTCTCTGTAGGGTTTTGATCATAAATGGGTGTTGGATTTTGTCAAATACTTTTTCTGCATCTGTTGAGATAATCATATTGTTTTTGTCCTTGAGTCTGTTAATATAGTGTATTACATTGATTGATTTATGTATGTTTAACCAGACTTGCATCCCTGGGATAAATCTGACTTGATCAGGGTGTATGATTTGATTGATACCTCTCTGTATTATTTGCCAGTATTTTATTGAGGATTTTTGGGTCAATGTTCATTAGAGAGATTGGCCTGTAGTTTTCTTTTTTGTTGGGATCTTTCCCTGCCTTTGGAATCAAAGTGATGGTTGCTTCAAGGAATGATGGGAGGAGTACTGCTTCCCTTTCAATTTCATTAAAAAGATTGAGAAGTACTTGTATTAACTCTTCTTTAAAAGTTTTGTAGAATTCAGCAGTGAAGTCGTCAGGACCAGGGCTTTTTTTTGTTGGTAGGTTTTTTTATTACATTTTCAATTTCCCAGATTGATATTGGGTTGTTTAACATTTTTTTTGTTTGTTTGTTTGTTTTTTGAGCAGGGTCTCGCTTTGTAGTTCAGGCTGGCCCTGAGCTCACTATGGTGCCCAGGCAAGCCACCACGAACTCAGCAATCCCCCTGTCTCTGCCTCCCGAGTGCTGGGATTACAGGCGTGAGCCACCACTTCCGGCCTTGTGGCATGCGGTGTTGATTATTGGTGGGCGTGTCTCCACGCCCAGCATTATATGTGGTAACCGGGGATTCAACTCAGGACCTTGCACTTGCGAGGCAGGCGCTGGAACCACTGAGCTAACCCTCCGGCCCTGTTTAACATTTTTTTAATTGCATTCTTTATTGGTGCACTTTGCATACATCTCACACTCACAGATAACACTGGAGAATTTGTACCAATATATGACACAGTCAATTCTTATTTTTACCCATATCCCCACCCACACCTCCCCACCCTCTATATACATGCTCTTTTATTTTCTTTCAGAATCATATTTATTCCTTCCCCTCATTACATCCCCACCCCAAATTTCCTTTAGAAATTTCCCATTCTGAAAAGACTGTCATACTACTAGAGCTCATTTGCATCTACCGGTGCTCATATCAACGAGACAATCCGGTATTTACCTATCTGTGCTCTATTGATTTCACTCCTTAGCGTGTCCTCCAGGTGCATCCATTTGCAACTGAATGAATCAATCTTGTCATTCTTTATGGCAGAATAGTACTCCATTTTATTTTAAAAAAAAAACCACATCTTCTTTATCCAATCTCCAGTAGATGGGCATTTGGGTTGTTTCCAAGATTGAGCTATCATTAACTGAGCTGCTATGAACAAGGGTGTACATCTATCTTTCCACTGTGATTTTCTAAATTCTTTTGGGTATATTCCTAAGCAGGGGGATGGCAGGGTCAAATGGGACCCCTAGTCCTAGTTTTCTGAGAAATCTCCACACATATCTCCACAAAGATTGTACAAGTCTGCAATCCCACCAACAGAGGAGAAGGGTTCCTTTCTCCCTACAGCCTCGCCAGCATTTATTGTTGGTTGATTTTGTAATAGTGGCCATTCTTTGTGGAGTGAGATGAAATCTCAGTGTTGTTTTCATTTGCATCTCTCGAATGACTAGTGATGTTGCAGCTAAGAAGCATTTGAAGAAATGTTCAACATCACTGGTCATTCGAGTGATGCAAAATTTTAACATTTTTATATCCTCTTCATTCAGCTTTGGAAGTTCATATGTGCCTAGGAATCTATCCATTACTTTTAGATTTTCCATCTTCTTGGAGTATAGATTTTTCAAAGTATGTGCTTATGATCCTTTGGACTTTTTCTGGATCTGTGCTGATTTCCCCATTTTCATTCCTTATAGCATGGATTTGAGCCTTTTCCTTCCTTTGTTTGATAAGGTTGGCTAAGGGTCTGTCGATCTTATTTATCCTTTCAAAGAACCAACTCTTTGATTCATTGATTCTTTGTATTGTTCTCTTTGCCTCCACTGCATTAATTTCTGCTCTGATGCTTATAATTTCCTGTCTAGTGTGTGCTTTGGGTTTGTTTCGCTCCTGTTTTTCTTATTGTCTAAGATTCATCACTCGATTGTTTATTTCAGTTTGCTCTATTTTCCAAGTGTATGCATTCACTGCTATGAATTTCCCTTGTAGAACTGCTTTCATTGTGTCCCATAAATTCCTGTATGTTGTGCTAGGGTTATCATTTAGTTGTAGAAACTGTTTAATTTCTTCTTTAATTTCTTTTGTGGCCCATTGGTTGTTCAACAGAGTGTTGTTCAATTTCCATGTGTTTGTGAGGATCTTGGAATTTCTTTTGCTGTTCAGCTCCTGTTTCAAGGCACTATGGTCCGATAGTATGCAGGGGATAACTTTGATTCCTTTGAATTTACTTAACCCTGTTCTATGGACTAGAATGTGATCTATTTTGGAGAATGATCCATGAGCAGCTGAGAAGAAGGTATATTCTCAATTTGAAGGGTAAAAATTTCTGTAGGCATCTAGTAAGTCCATTTGCTCAAAAGTTTGATTTAGCTCAAGTATTTCCTTATTGATTCTTTGTCCAGTTGATCTGTCAATTTGTGACAGTAGAGTATTAAAATCCCCTACTTCTATTATATTCATAGTTAACTGGCTTTTTCATGTCCAGAAATGTTTGGTTTATATAGTTGGGTGGGTGCATTAGAGTTTGGTGCATAGATATTTATGATTGTTATTTCTTTCTCCTGGATTGTTCCCTGTATGAAAATATAGTGACCTTCTTTATCTCTTTTAATCAGTTTGGGTTTGAAATCTGTTTTATCTGCAAACAAGATAGCCACTCCTGCTTTTTTGCAGTTTCCTGTGGCAAGGAAGATTGTTTTCCAACCTTTTATTTTCAGTCTATGGGTTTCCTTCTGAATTAGGTGTGTTTCCTGTATGCAGAAGATTGTAGGATCTTGCTTCTTGATCCAATTTGCTAGTCTGTGTCTTTTCATTCACCCATTGATTTCATTGACATGAATGGTTATGACTGATATGGACATATTCAGAGCTGCCATGTTTCGCTATTCTTGGTTTTTTTCTTCCTTGTTTTTCCCCTTTTCTATTTAGTTTCTTGTTTGCCGCAAATAATTCACTCTCCTGGGTCTCGTGGATTTGGAATTTTCTGTGTTATATTTCAAGATGTTCTTTAGAATGTTTTGGAGTGCAGGTTTCATATTTGTGAAGTTTCTCAGATGTTCTTTATCATAGATGGACCTTATTTCCCCGTCTATTCTGAAAGATAGCTTTGAAGGATACAACAGTCTAGGCTGGAGGTTGTTTTCCTGCAATGCTTGAAATACTTCCCTCGATGCTGTCCTTGCATTGAGTGTCTGTGTGTGTGTGTTGAAAAGTCTGCTGTGATCCTAATTGGCTCCCCTTTATAGGTGATTTTCTTCCTTTCTCTTACTTCTTTCAGTATTTCACTGTTTTGTTGTGCATCGGAAACCTTGACAATTATATGTCTAGGTGTAGATATTTTTATGTCACGGTGTTTTGGAGTCTGATAGTCCTCATTTATCTGTATGTCTATTTCTGTTCCTGTGAAATTTTCTTTTGTTGACTCTGAGAATAGCTTTGTTTTTATCTTTTACACTGTCTCCTGCTTCCTTAGTGACTCCAATCAGTCTTATATTGTTTTTCTTTGAGTCATCTAGAAGCTGTTGGATTGATTTCTCATGATCCCTTGCTCTTTTCCATAGATTATTTATATCTTTCCTTCTCATTGGCTGCTATGCTGTCCTCTAGGTCTGAGATTTGGTTCTCTGCTTCCTTCATCCTACTTTGCAAGCTTTTGTTCTCCATCATTCCCTGGAGCTCTGCTTGAAGCTGTTTAAAAGGTTCCATTGCTTCTGCTATCTTGGATTCTATCATCTCCCTGATCTCTTCTTAAAGATGTTTTTCATTGTGGACCTTATCCCTGTTTTGAACTCTGAGATGAATTCTGATTTCTATTTTACTAGATCTGCTTTAGTTACCATCTCTCAGAGTCCTTGTGTCTGAGGTTTTGTTTGCCCTATTTCCCTTTTCTCTGCATTTCCCTGTGGTGGTGAACTTTATGTCTTTTTTTTTTTTTTTTGGTATATTTTCTTTTTTATACTCTTTCATTTTTACTAATGCTATTCTTTGCCTGATGAAAGGGCAATGCTTGTTGCAAGTCTCTTTCTTTCTATTTTCTGGGGCCCTTTGGATATCACACCTCTGAGGTGTCCTCCTTGAGTTTGTAATGACCCTTCAGAGTTCTCAGTTCTAACACCTCATGGGAAGAATCAGAGCAGAATAATCACATCATCCTTGTTACCATAATGCAGTCAGTGCTGATATCAGCATTGCACACAGTAAATAAAATGAAATGTTTTGTTAATTTCAGTTCTGAAGACTTGGAGCTCATGAGTTACCTCTATGTCCATATACAAAAAATTAGAATTAATCAGCAATGTGTATACAACATGTAGATCATAAATGTACCCCCAGAACCCTTTGGGGATAAAAGATCACTGGGTAACAGGGAGGTAGGGAGACAGGAGGAGAGTGAAATAGGGTTAGCAGATTTATGAAGATTACCTAGACTCAAATACTTCACATATGCTGATGGGTAATAGAGGATAAAAGGTTGTATATAAAACAGTACCAACTGTATGCTATAAGAACTGTGGAGACTTTGCACACCTTCTTATAATAGTACAGGGGAAGAAATAGGGCAGCCTAAGAGTCTTTTACTACTGGGTATTGCTTCTGACAGGAAGATAGGAGAGTGTGTGGGGACAAGAGTTGAACAGAGGGACCTAGGAGTAGATGGCAAAATAGAAGCTAGATTCCTTTTTTTTTTTTTTAATTGCCTGGTCTCTCAGTGCTGCTCCAGCATGGAGAGATGCAGGAAATGGCTCCGGCTCCTCTCTGGCATTGTTCCTCACAACACATCTCCAGGTTGGGGTAGTGGCCTGCTGGCAGGCCTCAATTCTCCACTGTGGGAATGGTGCCTGGTGATACCCGCATATCCGGGATGGTGCAGGCCCGGTCAGCAGGCCTCAGTCCTCCCAGCCAGGAATGGAATGGCGCCCAGGGGTACCCTAGTCTCCAGGGTGGAGCTTACCCTCAATTTTATAGCATTATTCAATATTCCTTCATCTCTCTAATTTTATATATACTGTAATATTTCACATCATATTCAATTAGAATTCTGCAGATGCCACCATACAAAATGGATGCAAAGTTAAAATCCAAAAATCACTATGAGTCAAGGAATAAGACAAATGCATGATCTTCTTTGGTACAAGTTATGTTTAGTTTATTTTACAACAATATTCTCCTTATTAGTAGAGGGCAATGGGACAAGGTTTTGCTAAGCTCTCCAGCGTGGCTTCAGGTTGTCCCCCTACCTTGGCTTCCAAGTGAGTACTTGGGGTACAGTTGTGCACCACTATGCTTGACTATTATGTTTGCTTTAAGATCAGTGAGCTACGTTCAGGTACATAGGTACCTAAGTATGAGTATCCATAGCAAGGAGTTTAAGCATTTCTTGTTGGTCTTTGGCTTTATTATGTGAGGTTATATTCTAGACTTTCTTTTGGAAGAACTCATGCATTTTCCATAGCACTTGCCCATTTAAGTTTGTTATTTTCTCCATTCTCACGTTTCTCCAGTCTCAGATATTTTCTAACATTTCAGAGCAAGAGCATAGTGCAGCAAAATTCTAACACAGAATATATTAGAGAACACAAGGGAAGCTTTAAAAGTCTTGAACAAGTACTATAAAATAAATCATAATTCCTATAAATAAAAATGTTTCTTGAGCAATAACAACTGTGATGGTACTGACAATGCCTCAAACATATTCTTGGCTTTGCTATCAAAAAAGCAGGTCATAGAGACAGTCTCATTAAACAGAAGTGAGAGGAAAAAAAGTAAATTATAAAAAGTGAATGGAAAACCTTTCCACTTTCGACTTTGGTATCCAGAGTGAAGACCAAGAGTTCAAACTCAAAAGAGAAGCATTTCCCAATAGAAAGTATATTTTTCAGATTATCATTCCTATAAATTCAGAGAATTTTTTTCTACATAAGACTGTAATTTCCTGCAGTTATATGGATGAAAAAAATTCTTATTCAAACGTTTAGAACCATTTAATTATAGTACTCTCATCCCTCTGGTTTTCCCTAAACCTCTCTTTGCTTACTATTTATTCTTGTCTATTTAAGTCTGTCTCTCTCCATTTATCTTTGTCATTATTTTCTTGTTTTGTTATTACTTAACTCAGTAGGAATTTTCATGAAACCATCTTTTTTTTTTTTAATGGAAACCTGTCTTTACCACCCCACTAATTTCCATTTGAAGTCTCAAATGTTCAATAAATCCAACCTGGTTTGTATTTGTATTCTGTCTTTGTTAAAATCACATTTTGCTTAATGTACCGAAAACATTTTAGAGACCGATATATATTAGAGGTTTTCCCATTTGAATATTATATACTGTTGTTTTTATGCAGTATTACACAAAGAAACTCTTTAAAATCAACAAATATCAATTCTTTATGTTTATAAATTTATGAGCTCACCTACCACACTGTGGTGAATGCAACATTACGACCTTATGAAATCCTCACTCAGGTTCTGAGTTTATCCAATGTTGACAAAAGAGAGCTGGCTGTGTTCCTGTGACCTCAACTGACTTCTAGAGTGCAACTGTACAGAGGTATGAAAACTCTCATGGTACAACTTACACAGAATTGAGTATCAAAATGAGGGCATGGTACAGATTTATATGTGCATTTAATTATTTTTAATAATAGAAACAAAAACTTGTCTGTTGAAAAATAATGTAAATACAAATAATTAAATTAGTTGACATGATAATAAATGCATTTTATTCTCCTAAATATTGTAATATGTGTAAATATTGTTTATGTAACATTATCATGATGTTGTCCAGGACATGCAGATTTTTTTTTTGTCTTTTTGGGGGGGGGGTCAAGAAAACTGCAATTTAATTAAGCCAGTCTTTAAATAGCCTGGAATTATCTGTAAATTAATTGATTAATTATCCATCACATTAATTCAGAAACTTTGAACCAGAACATGAAAAATCATTATTTGTTTAAATCAGTAATCCAAAATGCTTGTGAGCCTGTGTATATGTATATGTGTGTGTGTGTTGTATCTTACATATAGAAATTAGATTTGTGGCTCTTCTAAATAAGGATAACCTTCTATTTGGCTATGTGTTAAATTCCTTATTAATACACTATATATATATATATATATTTTAAACAATTATTAAATATCTTTTAGTGTTGGACATCTGGTAAGGCATAAGTATCAAATAAGGAATTTGAAATAAAATTTTTCCCAGGATGAACATCTTAGCTCACCAGATGACTTCCTAGAAATAGAATTGTGTTATTGCTTGGTGAAAGTTTTTTTTTATTATATCCATTTTAATTACATGAATAAAAGAAAAAAAATAAGAGGAAATATGGTCAGAAACTTTCATTCATTGACAGCATATTTTCCCTTAATTCAACTGTATGATCCAAAACAGCTCCAATAGTTTTATTAAGACAAAGAATGTGGTTGGACCATTTTCTATGCAATAAGCCTAAATGATTGGACACAGTTGTGTTTAGTCAAATACCTTTCTTCTTAACTTACTCTTATTTTTCTATTTATTTCTTTTTCTTCTAATATGATATTAGAAGTTTCTTTAGGGAAAGAAAATTGAATTCTCTGCGTTAAAATTCCAGTAATAAATATCTGCATAACAAATGAATAATCTTTGTCCAGGAAAGAAAGGCAATTCATAGCAGAAAAGAAGGGTTGGCACTTGAGGTAAAGAAAATAAGGCAAAACCTTACTAATGATGCTGAACCAAATGTCTTATGGGTAACAGGAACACAGAGGTAACCTTTATAAGTGGAACTAAAATAAGGGGAGGGTAGTAGGCTGAACCTAGAAATGAGAACATCTGAAATATAGCGACAGGATCCCCTTTATATGAGCTTGCAATCTCAAATGGAGAAAGGGAAAAAATTCACATGTAAAACAAGCCAACTTGGACAGATGTTCAGAAGACATCATTGATTAAGGAGTACTTGTTTAGCTGAAAAGTTAATTCATTCTGATAGATGAGTACTTCACTGCAAATGAAAATTCCATTTTGCTTTATATTAACATCTTCAATGCATAATTAGAGAGTAACAAAACTTGATGATATTTGCTCTGAAATATTTTCCTCAATTTGGAATACAATTTCAAATGCTATTTTCCTTGGATAGGAGAGAAAGTTAATAAATATGCTCTTTGTATATAAAAAATAAATGATGGCAATGCATCTCTTTACATTTTATGAACTATTTCTTCAAAAGTTACATAAATACAAACAAAACCCACAAATACACACACACACACACACACACACACACATATATGAATTTAATGTCTGTTAAAATTCTAGAAATATTAAAATTTCCAAGATTTTCAGGAATCTTTTCTTTTCTGTCAAAAATATATACCTAATGTACAAATATAAGATTTGAATCATAGCTTTATCATGAATTAGTTCTGAAATTCATTGATATACACTTTAAGCAAGATTTTAAATTACATATCTATTATTGCTAAAAATAGTTATTATACCAGCAGGTAAAGACAGTGATAAAGTTTCCAGTGAATCAAACAAAAGCAAAATAAACTGTAACAAAGGTTTAATTTGGGCCACATAATTGAATATCAGATCCAACATCAGTAAGAATTCATATCTAATTTTGGTGTAAATATAACTAAACTATTTTAATATTAATATATTTTAATGGTTGTAGTAAGAAATGATATTACAAAAATTTATTAGTGAGAATATCATATCATGCAAACCCCCAAAGCCATAAAAATTCAGAGATTAGCTGAATGCAAGTAGTTTGGGGCTCAAAAATCCTAAGTAATAGGGCCTCATTTACTGGAATCCAATGTGCTAGGTGTTGCTATATCTTTCAGATGTTCATGACCAACTACAGTCTTGTCCCCAGTTGTCTGAGATTTTGCTAGTACTCTCCAGCTGTAAAGACATCTGCTCTGCCCAGTGCATGTCCCATTTATAGGGTCGGCAGACAGCCCTTGACTGGTCACGACAGGCATTGAAAGTCCAGGCCTCAAGAAGAACTGTGGACCCCACCAAGGGATCTTTCAGCTCTAGAAGTTGCATGGGCACCGTCAGAAGCCTCTTTATGAACCCACACCATCCATGCAGCTCCCTCTGCACAGCCTTGCCTGCAACTCCCCTTTCCACAAATTTTAATCCCTACAAAATAATATAGTAAAAGGTGTTATTTGATGTCATATGCAGCATTGGCTTCTCATATTACCATTGCTGTCAAATATTTCTTATAAATATAATCCATTTTATTATATAGCTTAATACATATATTCAAATTATCATAATGCCTAATTCCACTGTACCTTTAATATCTCCCCTTTTCTATTGTAGCCTTCGTAAAAATCCAACAAGAGAACAGATATTTCCCTTGACTTAAATTTGCATATCTTTAGAGTTCCTACATTACCACTGTGCCTCATCTCCTTAAACATTTTTTTCTGAATCCTTGGCAACTATGGACCAATTATCACCTTCAAAACTGTCAATATCCTCTAATATTTTTCTAACCAGGTTTTCATTTTCTTTCCTAGTTAAAAATCTCTTTATTTCTCCAGAAGTTCATTCATTTCTTGAAAAGTTCTTTTAGTAATAGCTATACTGTGAAGCATTACTTATTACATATAATCCCCATTCTAAATTCATCTATGTATTAGAAATTTGTACTATTAAACTCTAACTTTGTCACATTTTTGTTAATCTTAGAAAAATTCTGCATTATTTTGCATACTATTTAAAATATGCACTCTTTGCATTATTTTAAATGTATATTCCTGGCATTATATTAAAGTTCCTATTCCTCATATTACCTTAATATTGGTAGCATTGATCACATTTTTTTGCTGTGTCCAAATATCTTATGTACACTGTTTAAAGGAGAAGAGATTTATTTTGGCTTATACATTCAGACAATTCAGTCCGTGTCTATAAAGCAATCATCACAGTAGAAGAGCATGGTGGTAGGATACTGCCAACTCCATGGTGGGCAGAAAGCAGGAGAGCACAAGGAGCAGTAAGAGAGGAAGTAGTCGGGGACAGCAAGTAAATCAGAGTTATGCTCTCAGCAGCCCTCTTCATCTAATATATCTCAGTCCTAACATGAGTTCCAGCTATGAACTAATCAAAGTTGAATCCTTGAGAACGTTACTTCCTCCATGATATAACTGCCATCCAAAAACCCCACTTCTGACACATGCGCCTTTTAGGGGACATTTGTAATCCAATTATAACAACTGATTCATTATTCTCTCTCACTCAAGAATTGTACTGTCAACATTTTAGTGATCACAACATCTTTATTATTGATTCTCTTTACATTCTAGCCTTTTAGTTATCAAACTTCTCACATCTGAAAGTATAGTTCACAATCTTTGCTGTTGTCCAATCTCATTACTTTATTACATACCATTTAAGTCATTACCACTTTGTCCTTTCTGTTCTAAGAGTCATTATCTACTTTTCTTCCAAAACCCTTGTTTTATAACCATTTCCTCAGGAAGCCCAGTTCTAACAATTGTTTAACCATGTAGGAAACTTTGATACATTGAACTAGATAACCTTTAGTTTCTTCCTCTGTCTCATAAGCCCATTTCAAATCAGACAGAAAAATGTAGTTGATTGGGCAGTAAAGGTATGTAAAAATAATTTTTAAAAAAGAGTGGGATGGTGGTAATGCTAAGCATTTACATTTTTAGAGCTAGTCAGGTTTTTTTTTTTTTTTTTTCTGAGGAATAACTGAACAAGATTCTGGGCCAGAGGTTCCACTTAGCTGAAACTCTTATTAGTGATGTTTTATAAGGATGGCATGCTTGAAGAGCCAAATTGATTTTCCTAACAATGAGCAGGTATGCAGTATGACGGATAATGTTATATTGTTATAAAAATTTACAAAACATGATTCTGTTATGAACTAGATTTAGCACATTATGTGCTTATGATTGTATATCTATGTACATGAGCAGTACCAAAGTATAAGTTACTAAAATTTCAAAAGATTTCAATATATTATTTCATGATTTCACCCTTTTAGATTTCTCAAAAATCATAGGAAAACACTAAGGACAGTTCTGAATAAGTTCTCAATATCCGAACTCCTCTCTCATCCCTTATGTCTCCTTGATTTGCTCTTACTTTCTTTGTAACTCTAGCAAGCCTACTAAAAGGGATTGTAGAGGATTGCAAAGCCAGGCTGATCAGAATGGGACTTTGTGCCATTAAATAAAGTTTGGATACGGATACAATGAGTATTCATTTCTTTAGATGCTTTTCTTTTCTAGTTAATAGTATACAATCCAATCATTTGAAAACTTCCAACATTATCTTTTAACATTTTATAGCAATCAACATGTGCCCCTATCTTTAAGTAGATTTTACCCTACACTGTACCTTCTGCTCATGTGTCCATTTATTCTTACTACCCTACCACTTATAAACATCTAGCTCCAAAAGTTAAATATTTTCCACCATCGAAGTACAAAATTCACCTCCATTGAGAATCATTCCATTTATCATAGTGGAAAATCATTTTAATTTCACATTTGCCCCTCAGTTCCTCTCACCTGTTCTATTTAAATACAGAAATTTAATTTTCATTATAATTGCTCTTTCTGTTTCATTCTTTATATTCTACTTTCAAACTACAATATCACCCTTTCATCCTTCATGCTTTATAAGGCCACCAGGAAGCACATATTTTTGCCATAACTAAAAAAGGAAATTACATATATTATGAACTCACTTTCTCATGTATCAGGTACCTCTTCACCTTCTGATCTACAAGACCTGGGTAACTCAGAGCTCAGGTCTCTTTCTTCACACAGGTGTGGTCTGTCAGGATAACAACTTTTAAATATTTAAAGATTCCCAAATTGAGGATTTGTTCCTACCTGAATTCTAGACTTGTGCATGTCACTTTCTACTCCACATTTTGAATTGGATAATTTAAGAAATATAGTATCTCCTAACTCAAGTCCCAATCTCTGCATTTTTGCAGTCAATACATCTGATCCTCCTGCTCTTCTCTAAATCAACAAATATAAACAGGTTTCACTGGCTGAAACTAAATTTCTTCAATGAGCTTTCATTTTTCCATTCCCTGTATATATGAGTTATATTTTCAAGACATGTCCATGTTTTGATCTCTCTTCTCCATTTCCATCACTGACTGACACCTTCAGTATTGCAAGTGATTCTCAATAGTCTCTCCTCTACAACACTTAGACCTGTAATGATTTGACATGCCATAGATGGGAACTTCGATTAAAAAAATAATGCAATTTCCCTTTCCATTTCCTATCATCCAACTGCTTTTTTCTTAATGTGCTCAGGATGATAACTATTAATAATATATAAATAATTATAAATACATGATTATCAGCAGTTCTAATAAGTACTCTTCTACAGCATGAACTGTCACTACTCCATTCCTCTTTCTCCTCTTTCCCCTACTTTTCTTCTTTCATTCCCTACTGTTTCAAGACCATTACTGTGTCTTTTGTCTTGGCTGGAATGTCACTCTGCAAATCCCTGGTGAATTACTTCTTTAGCACTGTGCATATAATCCTTCTCCAGCATCCCTTCCCCTCATTCCTTCATCCCAGTCCCGGTCTCTCACTTCCTTTGTTCACTTATATTTTTCCCTATGCCATTCATATTGTTGTGCAAATGATATGAATACCTTGTGAAAATGGAAGCAGCTTTTTGTTTGGTTATTTTGCTTCCACAGAGCTTCTAATGCATTGCTCAGGGCTGCCCAATGTCCATTTGACAATTGTTTGTTGAATAAATACATATACTATATTCATCTTAATTCTATTTGGTTGGATAATTTCCTAGAAATTGATTTTCAATTAATTATTCCAAAACAGAAATTGTAGAATTGCCTACTTTAGGTCAGAAAATTGAAGTTTTCTCAGCCTGATACTTACAGCTAATATTAATTTAAGTTTAAACTAACAAACCCTATTGAGTTTGTTCTGTAACAGTTTGCAATTCTCAAGATTCATTGGCACTACTTGAGGGATAAATTGTGAATTTGTAGTATTTATTAAGCACCTATAAAATGAAAGGCATGATGTTTAGTATCATGAAAATATGCCTCTGTTAATCCCTGCAAAAATCCTGTAAATATTGATGTTTATCAAAATTATGAAAAAAGTCTGGTGCTTTATAATGCTTTATATATACCTTCCATATGGAAATAGGGCTTCATAATTTGAAGAAATTTATTTTATTTTGACACCTCAATGAAGTATGCAAACTTAAGTGTTAACATGCTATTCATGTCAAAAAATCGATTTGGGGGTTCTCTATCATGACAATTATACTGATGTATACAAAAATATATTCATTTGTGCATCTCTGTCTCAATTTGAGAAACTTTACATTGAAGTGAGTTGAAAATCAACTTTTCCCAATGTACTATTTTCTCTTATAAAGATTTAAATCCCACACAATTCAACACTATTGTTACAATTACATAATTTCATTATTCCACTTTTTGTCCTTTAATTTAGGGATATGTATGTCAAAGTACTATTTAATACATATATATATTTTTAATTAATATGTGGGTGAGTCTGGGTAAGCACTGTGGAGGTTGCACGTGAGTTCTGGTGAGAAGAACCCCAGTCAGCACCTTTTCTGCCATCAAGACCAGACCAGAAACCCATGAGACCTCCATTCCTTTGTGAGTGAGTCTAGTGAAGAGTGGTGGGGCTCATACAGTGAATTCCAGAAAGAAAGACCCGTCAGCAGCTTTCCCACCACTGGGACCAGACCAGAAGCATGCAGGGCCTCCATTTCCTTTTGGCCAAGTCTGGGACAAGACTAGAAGGGCTTGGAATTTCCATCTCATTGTGGGCCAAACTGGACATGACTTTTGCATGGGAAAGAGTCTCTATAAATACTACGTACTTGTCTGTGGACACCAAAAAAATACAGCATCAGTACTGAAACCCAGAAAGAGGCCATCAGTGAGCTCCTCTGAGCAGTATGCTATGTCAAAAAGCACACACTGGAGGAGTGAGAGAATCCTGCTGACTACACTCATCTATCCAAGGAGAACACACAGAGAGTAGCTGTCCACTAAGAGTCTCATATATTAGAAAGATATTTGCAATGAACATTGCCCAAACACAATGCAAGGAATCAAAAAAAAGGGTAATGGAACAAACTGAAGCTCAAACAGCAAGACTCTCTGAGATGGTAACAAACACAGATCTAGTAAAAGAAAAATCAGATGATGAAAACAGAGATACTGTACATAGTGCGAGATATGATTAATAATGCTAAAGAAGCATTCAAGGGCATAACAGAATATGAGACAAAAAAAATCAATGAATCCTGTTAAAGAGCTTCAGAGTTCCAGGTGATTAAAAATGAGAACAAAAGTTTCTGAAGTAAGATGAGTGAATTTCAGATCCAGAGGACAGAATCACACCCAATAAACAGGAAGGGTGTAATTTATGGAAAATGGCAAGAGACCATGAGAAATCAATCCAACAGCTCCTAGATGATTTAAAGAAGAAAAACATAACACTGACTAGAGTTACTGCTGAAGTAGGAGACAATGCAAAAGACACTAGAAAAAAATGTTCACAGATATAATGGCAGAAATCTTCACAGGAAAAGGAGAAGAATTGGACATACAGATAAATGAGTGATATAGAACTCCAAATGGCCATGATATTACAACCAACTATATTAAAAGAAATATTAACAGAAATAAACACAAATAAGCACTAATACAACAGCAGTAAGGGACTTCAATGCTTGCCTGTCACAACAAGACAGATCAACTGGACAAAAACTACATGATAAATTTTTTTTACACTTTTAATTGAATTATTTATGGGTACAATTTATATACCTCTCACAATCACATATAACATTAGGGAATTTGTACCAGTACATGACACAATTTAATTCTCATTTTTACCCATATCTCTACTCACCCACACCTCCCCACCCCCTTTATACATATTCTTTTTGCTTTCTGAATCATATTTATTCCTTCCCCTCATTACATTCCCACACCAAATTTCCTATGGAAATTTCCCACTCTATAAAAACTGTCATACTTTCTAGAGCTCATTTGCATCTACAGGTATTCATATCAAAGAGAAGACTGGTATTTGCCTATCTGTGATCTATTTATTTCACTCATTAGCATGTCTTCCAGGTGTCTCCATTTGCACATAAATGAATTGATCTTGTCATTCTTTATGGCAGAACAATACTCCATCATATACATACATACATACATACACATATATGTGTGTGTATAAATATTTATATATACATATATGTGTGTATATACATATATATGTGTATATATGTATATATGTGTGTGTATGTGTGTATGTATATATATATATATATATATACACATATATATATATATGCATATAATCTTCTTTATCCAGTCTCCAGTTGATGGGCATTTGGGTTGTTTCCAAGATTGAGCTATCACGAACTGAGCTGCTCTGAACAAGGGTGTACATCTTTTTTTCCAGTGTGATTTTTAAATTCTTTGGTGTATATTCCTACCAGGGGGATACAGGCTCAAATGGGACCCCTATTTCTAGCTTTCTGAGAAATATTCACTCAGATCTCCGCAATGGTTGCACAAGTCTGCAATCGAAGCAATAGTGGAGAAAGGTTCCTTTCTCCCCACGACCATGCCAGTATTTATTGTTGGTTGATTTTGTGATAGCGGCCATTCTTTGTAGAGTGAGATGTAATCTTAGTGTTGTTTTTATTTGCATCTCTCGAAAGACAAGTGATGTTAAACATTTCTTCATATGCTTCTTGGCTGCTTTGTCTTCTGCCTCTGAGAAGTATCTGTTCGTTTCAGATGCCCATTTTTGAATTGGGTCTTTGAACTTGGGGAGGCTCATCTGTTTAAGTTAGTTATATATTATGGATAATGCCCCTTTGTCTAATAAACAGCTAGTAAAGATTTTTTCCCATGTTGTTGGTTGTCTTTCAGCAGTGCCAGTGACTTCTTTTGCTGTGCAGAAGCTTTTCAGTAGGATGAGATCCCATCTGTTGATTCTTTCTGCTAGTTATTGTGCTATAGAGGTTTTATTCATAAAGTTTCTGCCTGAGCCTATGTCTCCAAGAGTTTTACCTAACCTTTTTCCAGCAAGCTTATTGTATCTGTTTTAATCTTTAAGTCTCATATCAATTGTGAGTTTAGTTTTGTGCATGGTGAAAGAGACAGGTCTAGCTTTAGCTTTTGGCAGGTTAAAGCCCAGTTTTTCCAGCACAATTTGTTAAACAGGCTGTCTTTCTTCCATTGGGGATGTTTGCCTCCTTTATCAAAGATAAGATGGCTTAGTGTATCTGGGGTTGTTTCTGGTTCTTCTAATATATTTGACTAGTTCTCGGGTCTGTTACTTTGCCAGTACCATGCAGTTTTTATCACAGTGGATTTATACTAGAGTTTTAAATTGGGGATTGTAATAACCCCTGCCATGTCGTGATTGCTTAGAATTGCTTTTGCTATTCTAGGTTTCTTGTGGTTCCTGAAGAATTTTTGGATTATTTTCTCTAACTCTGAGAAGTATACCGTTGGGATTTCAATTTTAATTGGATTCAATCTGTATAGTAGTTGTGGGAGTATAGCTATGTTGACAATATTGGTTCTCCCTACCCAGGAACAAGGGATATCTTTCTACTATCTGGTTTCCTTTTCTATGCCGTATTTCAGATCCCTATAGGTTTCACAGTACTGGACTTTCACTTCCTTTGTTAGGTTGATTCCTAGGTATTTCATTTTTCTGGGTGCTACTGTGAAAGTGATTGACTCCCCAATTTCTCTTTCAGTGAGTCTGTTTGTGTAGACAAAGGCTGTTGATTTTTGAGCATTAAACCTGTATCCAGCAACACTTCCAAATTTGGATGGGGAGTCTTTTGTTTGAGTTTTTAGGATCCTCTAGATATAGTATCATATCATCAGCAAATAATTACAGTTTAACTTCTTCCTTTCCTATCTTTAATCCTTTTATATCTTTGTCCTGCCTGATTGCTATGTCTAATGTTTCCAGCATTATATTGAACAAGAGTGGTGACAGCAGGCATCCTTATTTTGTTCCTGATCTAAGTGTAAAAGTTTTCAGTTTTTGCCCATTAAGTATGATGCTGGCTGTTGGTTTCTCATAAATAGCTTGTATTAAATTGAGATAAAGTCCATAGATTCCAATTCTCTGTAGGGTTTTGATCATAAATGGGTGTTGGACTTTGTCAAATGCTTTTTCTATGTCTATTGAGATAATCCTATGGTTTTTGTCCTTGAGTCTGTTAATATAGTGTATTACATTGATTGATTTACGTATGTTGAACCAGCCTTGCATTGCTGGGATAAATCTGACTTGATCAGGGTGTATGATTTTCTTGATAACTCTCTCTATTCTATTTGCCAGTATTTTATTGTGGATTTTTGTGTAAATGTTCATTAGAGAGATTGGCCTGTAGTTTTGCTTTTTGGTGGGATCTTTCCCTGCCTTTGGAATCAAGGTGATGGTTGCTTCAAGGAATGATTTGAGGAGTACTGCTTCCCTTTCAATTTCATTAAAGAGATTGAGAAGTGCTGGTATTAACTATTCTTTAAAAGTTTTGTAGAATTCAGCAGTGAAGCCATCAAGACCAGGGTGTTTTTTTGATGGTAGGTGTTTTATTACATTTTCAATTTTCAAGGATGATATTGGGTAGTTTAACATTTCTATATCCTCTTCATTCAGCTTTTGAAGTTCATGTTTGTCTAGAAATCTATCCAGTTCTTCTAGATTTTCCATCTTCTTGGAGTATAGATTTTCAAATCATGTGTTTATGATCCTTTGGACTTTTTCTGTGTCTGTGCTAATTTCCCCATTTTCATTCCTTATAGCATGGATTTGAGCTTTTTCCTTCCTTTGTTTGATAAGGTTAGCTAAGGGTTTGTCGATCTTATTTACCTTTCAAAGAACCAACTCTTTGATTCATTGATTCTTTGTATTGTTCACTTTGTCTCCATTGAATTTATTACTGTTCTGATCCTTATTATTTCCTTTCTAGTATGTCCTTTGGGTTCATTTTGCTCCTCTTTTTCAAATTGTCTCAGGTTCATCATTAGATTGTTTATTTCAGTTTGGTATATTTTCAGAGTGTAGCCATTCACTGCTATGAATTTCCCTTGCAGAACTGCTTTCATTGTGTCCCATAAATTCCTGTATGTTGTGCTGGGGTTGTTGACCAGTTGTAGAAATGCTTTAATTTCTTTTGTGGCCTATTGGTTTGTTAACAGAGTGTTGTTCAATTTCCATTCATTTGTGAGGATCCTGGAATTTCTTTTGCTGTTCAGCTCCAGTTTCAAAGCACTATGGTCTGATTGTATGCAGGGGCTAACTTCCATTCCTTTGCATTTTCTTAAGCCTGTTCTATGGACTAGACTGTGATATATTTTGGAGAATGATCCATGAGCAGCTGAGAAAAAGCTATATTTTCACTTTGTAGGGTGAAAAATTCTGTAATCATCTAATAAGTCAATTTTATCAGATGTTTGATTTAGCTCAAGTATTTCCTTACTGATTTTTGTCCAGTTGATCTGTCAGTTTGTGACAGTGGAGTACTAGTCTCCTACTACTATTGTATTCATGATTGACTGGCTTTTCATGTCCAGTAATATTTGCTTTATATTGTAGGGTGGTTTAGAGTTTGGTGCATAGATATTTACGATTGCTATTTCTTTCTCTTGGATAGTTCCCTATATGAGAATGTAGGGACCTTCTTTATCTGTTTTAATCAGTTTGTGTTTGAACTCGATTTTGTCTGCAAACAAGATAGCCACTCCTGCTTTTTTTCAGTTTCCTATGGCAGGAGGATTGTTCTCCAACCTTTTATTTTCAGTCTATGGTTTCCTTCTGAATTAGGAGTGTTTCCTGTATGCAGCAGATTGTAGGATCTTGCTTCTTTATCCAATCTGCTATTCTCTGTCTTTTCATTGGCCCATTGAGTCCATTGACATGAATCGTTATGACTGCTATGGACATATTCAGAGCTGCCATGTTTCCCTGTTCTTGTTTTTTTTTTTTTTTCTTCCTTGCTTTTCCCCTTTTCTATTTAGTTTCTTGTTGCCCCAATGAATTCACTCACCTGGGTCTCATGGGTATGGAATTTTCTGTGTTTTATTCCAAGATGTTCTTTAGAATGTTTTGGAGTGCAGATTTCATATTTGTGAAGTTTTTCAGGTGTTCTTTATCATGGAAATATCTTATTTCCCCGTCTATTCTGAAAGATAGTTTTGCAGGATATAACAGTCTAGGTTGGAGGTTGTTTTCCTGCAATGCTTGAAATACTTCTCTCCATTGTCTCCTTCCATTGAGTGTTTATGTTGAAATGTCTGATATGATCATAATGGGCTTCCCTTTGTAGGTGATTTTCTTCCTTTCTCTCACTGCTTTCAGTATTTCCTTCTTTTGTTGTGCATCTGGAACCTTGATAATTATATGTCTAGGTGTAGATATTTTTATGTCATGGCATTTTAGAGTCCGATAGGCCTCATTTATCCGTATGTCTATTTCTTTTCCTATGAAATTTTCTGTTGTTATTTCTGATGACTGCCTTTTTAATGTCTTTTGCATTGTCTCCTGCTTCCTCAGTGGTTCCAATTTTTCTTTGAGTCATCTAGAAACTTTTGAATCTATTTCTCATCGTCCCTTGCTCTTTTCCATAGATTAGATCTTTCTTGATCGTTGGCTGCTATGCTGTCCTCTAGGTCTGAGATTCAGTTCTCTGCTTCATTCACCCTACGGAACAAGCTTTCATTCTCCTTCATCATTCCCTGGAGCTCTGCTTGAAGCTGTTCAAAAGGTTCCATTGCTTCTGTTATCTTGGATTCTATCATCTTGCTGATGTCTTCTTTAACGATATCTTTCACTGTGGATAGTATACCTGTTTTGATCTCAGAGAGGAGTTCTGATTTCCACTTTACTAGATCCGCTTTAGTTACCATCTCCAAGAGTCTTGGTGTTTGAGTTTCGGTTTGCCCTATTTCCCTTTTCTTTGAATTTCCCTGTGGTGGTGATCTTTATTTCTGTTTTTTTTGTGTGTGTGTGTATATTTTTCTCATTTCTACTTTTTCATTGCTACTAATGCTATTCTTTGCCTGATGGCAGGGCAATGTTTGTTGCAAGTCTCTTTCTATTATCTGGGGCCCTTTAGATGTGGTGCCTTCCTGGGGTGTCCTCCTTGAATCTGTAATGACACTTGAGAATTCTCAGTTCTGACACATCATGGGAGATATTTGAGCAGAACAATCACATTATGTTTGTTACCATAATACAATCAATGTCAACATCAGTATTAAACACAGTAAATACAATGAAAATTTTGTTAAATTCTGTTCTGAAGACTTTGACCTTATGTGTTACCTCTATGTCCGTATTCCAAAATTTAGAATTAATCAGCAATGTATATGCAGCCCATAGATTATAAATGTATCCCCCAAACCCTTTGGGGATAAGAGGTCACTGGGGAATCAGGGAGGTAAGGAGACAGGAAGAGATTGAAATAGGGTTAGCAGATTTAAGAAGATCACCTATATTCTAGAACCTCATATATGCCAGTGGGTAATAGAGTATAAAAGGGCATATAGAAAATAGTACCAACTGTATGCTATAAGACCATTGGAGGCTTTGCACAGCTTCTTATAATAGTACAGAAGAAGATATAGGGCAGCCTAAGAATCTTTTACTTCTGGGTATTGCTTCTGACAGGAAAAATAGGAGAGGGTGTGGGGACAAGAGGTGAATAGAGGGATCTAGGAGTAGATGGCAAAATAGAAGCTAGATTCCCCTTTTTTATCTTGCCTAATCTCTCAGCACAGCTCCAGTGTGGAGGGACACAGGAAATGGCTCCAGCTCCTCTTGGACCTGGGTCCTCACAGCACAGCTCCAGGTTGGGTTTGGGGCCAGCCAGAGGGCCTCAATTCTCCATGGTGGTGATGGTGCCCAGGGTCTGTACCTGACTCCTCACTGCACAGCTCCAGTTTGGAGTGGGCCATTTGGCAGGCCTCAGTTCTACACTGTCGCCGGGAATGGAATGGGGCCCTTGGTAGCCTAGTCCGTGCCACTCCAGGGTGCAGTAGGCCAGTGGGCGGCCCTCAGTCCTCCACCACTGAGAATGGAATGGCGCCTGGTGTAGCCAAGTCTGTGCCACTATGGGGTGCAGTGGTTAAATGATGAAATATTTTAAGTGAACCACACCTTTATAAAAATGGGACTTAATAGATGCCTACAGAGTATTTCAAGCCACAATTCAGAATATACATTATTCTCAACTGCCTGTAGATCATTCTCCAAAGACTACATACTAATTCATAGAACATGATTAAGTAAATACAAAGGAATTGAAATTATTCCCTGTATACTGTCAGACCACAGTCCTTGAAATTGGAGCTCAATAGTAGCCAGTTTCAGATCTGTTCAAACTAGTTTAGTCTGGCTCAGACCAGTTTAGACCAGATCAAACTGCGTCCAGCCAGTTTAGACTGGTTCAAGGCAGTTAAAACTATTTCAAATCAGTTTAGACTGGCTCAAGCTGGTTTAGACGTGTTCATACTGAATCAAACTGGTTTAAATAGGTTTTGACCAGTTCAGACTGGCTCAAACTGTTTAACACAAGTTCAAATGGTTCCTACCTGTTTAGACTGTACAGGTTAGACAGACTCTAAACTGTTTAGACCAGTTTAAACTTGTTCAAACTGGTATAGACCAGTTCAAACCAGCTCAGACCATTTCAAACTAGTTTAGACTGGATCAAGCTGATTCAGACCAGTTCAAGCAGGTCATACCTGATTAGACCAAATGAAACCGGTTCAGAGCAGTTGAAACTGGTTGGAGACCAGTTTCAACCAGTTCAGACCAGATCCAACCAGTTAAAAATGGTTGAAACTGTTTCCTACCGATATAGATTGGTTCAGAATGGTTTAGACCAGCTCAAACCTGTTTAAACATGGGGTCTGAACCAGTTTGATTTGGTCTAAACTGGTTTGAGCCAGTCTGAACTGGTCAAAACTGGGATGATCCAGTCTAAAACAGTTTGATCTGATCTGACCCAGTTTGAACCTGTTAGAACTGGTCTAAATCAGTTTGAACCTGTCTAAACCAGATTGAACTGGCTTGAACAGGTCTAAAGTGATTTGATCCAGTCTATACCATTGGTCTAAACTGGTTTCAATCTGCTTGAACGAGTCTAAAAGAGTTTGAACTGGTTTGAAGTGGTTTTAGCCAGTCTACACCTTTTGTGCCAGTCAGAAACAGTCACATCCGGTCTAAACAGGTTTGGTCTGGTCTAACCCAACTTGAACCAGTCTAAACCAGTATAGTCTGGTCTAAACCAATTTGAGCTGGTCTGAGCTAATATGAAACCATTTGAACTGGTCCTAAGTAGTTTGCAGGGAGACTCATAGAGATCAGGGGAGAAATCAATGCAATGTAGACTAAGAGAATAATACAAATAATCAACAAAACAAAGAGGTGGTTCTTCACAAGGATAAACAAAATTGACAGTCCCCTAACCAACCTTGTCAGAAAAGTAGAGAAAAAGTTCCAATCTATTTTATTAAGAATGAAAAGAGGGAAAACACCACAAATACATCAGAAGCCCACAGGACAATAAATTACCTATTTTGAAAACTTCTACTGCAGAAGAAATGGATTCCTAGGCACATATGAACTTCCAATTTTAAAAGATATTAAACACCCCAATATCAACCTGTAATACTGAAATGTAACAGAAAAAACAACCAACAAAGAAAAGCCCTGGTCCTGATGCCTTTACTACTGAAAGTTGCAAAATTTTCAAAGAGTTGACTGGAATAGAAGGTCCTTATCTCAACCTCATAAAAGCTATTTATGAGAAACCAACTACCAGCATCATTTTACATAGTCAAAAACTGAAATATTGCACACTAAAATCAGCAGTAATGCCCACTGTCATCACTCCTGTTTAATATAGTGCTAGCTACATTAGCCACAACAATTAGACAAAATAAATGAAAAAAATATAGGAAAGGACAACTTTAAACTGTTATTACATGCTGATGACATGATACTCTATATAGAACATCCAAAAAACTCAACCAAAAGACTGCTAGACTTAATTGCCAAATTTAGTAGCATAGCTGCATACAAATTCAATGCTCAAAAACAATAGGCTTTGTATACACAGCCAACAGACTCATGGAGAGAGAAATTGGGGAGTCAATCCCTTTCACAATAGCACCCAACAAAAGGAAATATATAAGAATCAATGTAATGAATGTGGTGAAAGTCCTGTACTCTTAAAAGTACAACACTCTGAAGAAGGAGATTGAAAAGGCTATCAGAAAGTGGAAAGGCAGCCCTTGTTCCTTTGTAAGAAGAACCAATATTGTCAAAATGGCTATACTCTCACAACTACTATATAGATTCTATTCAATCCTGATTGAAAGCCCAATAGCCTATGTCACAGATATAGAGAAAATAATGCAGAAATTCATCTGTAACCACGAGACCTAAAATAGGAAAAGCAATTAGAGGGAATAATGACATGCATGGAAGTGTCGCTATCCCTTACTTCAAGCTATACTACAAAGCCACTATGATAAAACTGCATGGTTCTGGCAAAATAACAGACCTGAGGATCAGTGCAATAGATTAGAAGATCCAGAAACAAGTCCAGATACATTACGCCATGGCATCTTTGAAAAAAGCCACATACCCTCAATGGAGGCAAAATAGCCTCTTTAACAGATGGTGCTGTAAAAACTGTGCTTTATCCTGCCAAAGACTAATGCTAGACCTATCTCTTTCACCATATATTAAACTAAAATCAAAGTAGATTAAAGACCTAAATATTAAAACAGAAACACTGAATCTTCAAAACTGGTTGGGTAGAACTCTTGCAGACATTGGCTTAGGGAAAGAATTCATGAACAAAACCTCTATAACACATGTACTAGCAGAAGGAATCAACAAATGGGATCTCATTCTATTAAAAAGTTTCTGCACAGCAAAAGAAACCATCAGCAGAGCAAAAAAGGCACCAACAATATGGGAAAAAAATTTTACCAGCTGTTTCTCAGACAGAGGGCTACAGTATAAAATATATTAAGAGCTTAAAATATCACCCCTCCCAAAATTAAAAACACTGTTGAAAAATGGCATTCTGTAATGAATAGATACTTTTCAGAAGAAGAAGTAAAAACAGCTAAGAATCATATGAAGAAATGTTAAACATCACTGGTCATTTGAGAGATGGAGATGAAAAAAAAGTTGAGATTTCTTCTTACTTTACAATGAATAGCTACTATCTCAAAATTAGCCAGCAACAAATACCAGCGAGGCTGCAGTAGGAAGGAATCCCTGTCCACTGTTGTTGGTAATGTGTACTGGTCCTAACATTGTGGACATCAGTGTGGAGATTACTCAAAAATATAGGATTAGAGATCACATTTTACCTTGCTATTCCCTTGGTAGGGATATACACAAAAGAAGTAAAAGATACATGTCATAGCAACCTATGTGAACCCATGTTTACAGCAACTCAGTTTGTGATAGCTAAGTCTTGGAAACAACCTAAATGTCTATTAAATGTAGACTAGAGTAAGATATTTTGGGGTTTTGCTTATTTGTTTGTTTAAAAAAAATGGAATGCTATTCTGCCATAAATCTGATGTTTGAGTCATATATACTCAAATGGATATATCTTGAAAACATACTCATAAGTGAAATAAATATATCACAGATGTATGAACACCGTATCTTTTCTATGGTATGAGACCCTGAAAATTTAAATAAGTTCCAGCTTGTATGATAGATATTGTGAAATAGAAAATATTCAAAGGAAATGAGTGTTAGTGGTAAGAAATGAGGAGAAAGAAAAAATGTGATGGTAAAAAAAACACAAGAAAATAAACCTTACATACATAGGGGTTGAGAAAGTTGTAGGTGGATAGGGGAATGGGAAAAATGATAATTAACTTCTGTCATATATTTGTACATTCTCAGTGTTGAGTGTGATTATGATATGAATATAAAATGTAATAATAAATATAGATATAGATATATAGATATATAATGTGAGTCCTCAAAATAGGTCTACATTTTATGTAATATTTTATGAAAGAAAATTTGTTTTAAATTATTTGTTTTAAAAATGTTCCAGAGTCATTATTTTGCTACTAGCCTTTTAGGTTAATAGATTTATTTTTTAAGTTCATTTATTATTTATAGTTCTATCCAATTATACATGTGATTTTCTTTTTATTCTTCGTAATTATAACCTCTCCAACTTTTCTTTTAAAATATTTCTGCTATCTTAATTGATGCTGGCAAAACTTTCAAATTGATAACAGGTATAAAATTCATTAACATACTGTTTTCGCCATCTTCCAGATCATTAATTAAATTGTTAAACAAGATCAGCCCTCACATTTGTCCCTGTGTCACTCCATTAAATTCACTGACATTTTGTTTGTTATACTTCAGCCAACTTTATATCCATGAGACTCTGCTTTGCTCGTCAATTTCAATTTTTTATCATTGTTCCATGACATGATGAATATTTAATTTACTATTTTAAGTAATTTTAATCCTCATCCTTGACATTTTTTGGATTTTCAACAATAATTATATGTTAGAGTCCAGAATTATCTTCCTATTTTGGCTTTTTTAAAATATGATTGCTTAAGTAATGAAACCATACGTTCTCTATTTTTTCTTATGAATAATGTAAATATTTTACTACAGATTCTCTTTTATTAAACACCCATTTCTTTTTACAATGGAGGTTTCCTAAAGTCTATGTGGTATTTGAAGAGGCAGAATTGTGTAGTTTTTCTTTAAAATTTTTTTTCACACTGAAATATTTATGCTATCCAGAAACACTAGGACAAATTGCATCATATTATACTTTTATATTGATTTTATTCTCCCTTTCCTTAGCTCCTTGATTCTCTATTTTAAAAAAAATTATAAATTTACCAACAAATATATCTTCCATGATTGATTATAATTAATTTATATTAATTTCATATAACTATTAAAATTTTACACAGAGTTATTCATTTTTAGGTACAGCTTTATTCAATTTGTCAGATCTTAAATGATACCCAGAAAATATATTTTTGAGACTCTTTTCCTCTAATTAATAATAATATAGTATCTTATCATTCCAGAAATAGGAAATCAGTTTCTTATATTGTTAATAATAGAATAGGTATCTTTCTTTTAGAAGAGTTCATATAAATTTGTATCCTCCCTACTATAATTAAAATGTATGTTTTTGACAATTTTTCTCAGAATTATTTACTATAACATTTTAAAGAAAAAATGAGTTACAGTGAGATATTTTTTTAGATCAAATTTTGATTTTAGTGTAAAGGATTAGGAACTACAAATCTTACCTGCTGATATTTTACCTATAAATAATGTTTTGAAAGTGTGTAACACACACAGGGTACGTAATGAGTAAGAAAAACTACTCTGGAAGGTGGAACTAAAGATGATTTATCAGAGAATATAAAGATAATTATTTATAGTGAATAAATCCTACAGAAAAAAATCAAGTGAACTTTACTAACAGAAACTTTCAAAGATGCAGAGATTTGAAGTTGAATATGAGTTAAATATGCAGAGCAAAAAGTAAGCTTTGATTAAGCTAAGTTTAACTGTTGGCTTAACCTCATTAACCCAAGCTGCTCTCATGGAGCTGGGAATTAAATCAGTGACAAAAAGGAGCAAACTACTAGAGCATTTCTTGGAAGTCAGAGAGGAAAAAGTAGTTTCCTATAATGAGGGAAACCAAGTGGGTTGGCATGTGCCCTCTTAGTGTATATATATAAAATGATGCACCACTGCATAAAATATACCCACAGAATGATTAGGTAGGCACAGAACACTGAAATTTGCTTGGGTGATAATGTTCAGCTCTCACATCCAGGCCTTTCTGTTTAAAACGATAAATTGGGACTCAGGTTCCCTAAATCAGTTGCTCAGTAGCTTGCAAAGTTTCAAAGAAACTGTTTTTTAAAAAGAAAAACACTTATTCTGCATTTTTATTTTCTCTTCCCTGTTTGTGAAGTGCTTTAACTCAGACTTGAATAGAGGATGTGGTTGTGATCTATACTGGCTGAGAGACTCCCTTTCTAGTGAAAGTCTTAGTTTTACATCTTTTCTTTTTAAAATTTTCTTCACCTGTGTGGTTGAACACTGACTATTACCTCAGGAAGTTTTTGTAGGTAGGTGCCCATTCATAAGCTAACTAGACTGCCCTTTGTAAGACTAGCTATCCATCATTTCCCCCCTACTTTGAAACTACAAATTGTCCAGCCCATTTTCATGGGTGAACATCTTTTGTTGGGAAAAACTTTCATCCTATTTTATCAAAATAAAGCCCCCCCCCCAAAAAAAAGGAGGGGAGGAGACCTCAAATAGAAAAACTAAAAAGTGAAATGCAAAATTAGTTAATCCTAACTAATGGTGAAATGAGCCTTTAAAAATTACTTTTTCTTTGGCTTTTGTTAATCACCACACTCAAAATTCATTTGTCAGATTCAAGAAAGGATATACCTAGAAAATGATATACATAGATTTAATAGTGAATAAGTCACAAACTGATTGCTATTTATATTGATAGAATGTAGTTCAACTGTAGATAAAACCTAAACACAGAATTTCTAAACAAATGTGATTAAAATACTAATGGAGATATGTGAGGGAAAATTCACATAGTAAAGAGATTACACATATCTCCTGAACTATAGGAAACAGAAGTAGATGGAAGGAAGTGAAAGAAACCATAGCATATATGCTTTAGATCTCAAAAATGTTCATTTAGAAAAAAAATATTGAAATATTGACAAACAGAATGAGAAAGAGCCTTTCAACAAATAAGTAGAAAAGTAAAATTTTAAATGATCAAATATAATCTGTGAAACTCAGAATTTCCCAACTCTAAAATAAAAGGCAATATAATATAAACTGAGAGAAATAATGAGATGATTAAGACCTACTTTTATCAATTAAATAATGGTAATAATAGAACAAAATAAATGTAATAGTTTATTGTTATTTTTTTTTCCTTTTTCCTTTTTTTTTTTTTTTTTTTTTTTTGAGACAAGGTCTCGCTTTGTAGTCCAGTGTAGTCCAGGCTGGTCCTGAGCTCACTATGTAGCCCAGGCAAGCCTCCAACTCAGCAATCCTCCTGTCTCTGCCTCCCAAGTGCTGGGATTATAGGTGTGAGCCACCACACCCGGCTTTCCTTCTCTTTTTTTGAAACAAGGGCTCAGATCAGACTTAAAGTGACTCTGTACCTCAGGCTGACTTTGAACTCATAACAATATCCCTGCATTAAAATCTTGAATGATAGAATAACAGGTACACAACAAGGTCTTAGGAGATGTTTTCACATTTAAATACAAAAACTTTACAAGACTGCAAATCTGAGTTTTCTAGCAAACAATAAGTTCACATTTCAATTAAAGATGAATAACTTTAATTAGTTATAGATTTTCACTGATTACAAAATTAACCAAATCAGATTATTAGTTGTATTAAAATTAATAATTTTGATAGTATATTATTCTTACACAATTTCAAACTATGTGTTAATACTTTAAAGCTTTCAAAATGCAGGATATATAACATATATTAATGAAAATTAAACAAATTTTTCAAATATATTCATTGTCGAAATTACAAAATGAAGTGGTTTAAAATAGTGGAGGAAATCACTTCTACATAATTTTTTTTTACCCTGCTTTATTAGTTTGTTATAGCTACATAAAACTTGATAGTATAGAACATCATTAAAACTATTCTGACATAATTGTGGGTGCTAAACGTCCAGAATTTATTTGTAGGGAACGCTCTCCAATGCAGAGTTCTGGGACGTGTCGTTTCCTAAGGCCTTTAGCTCTAGGTGACACCAGATATTCCTTGTTTTCATATGACCAAAACTTTGTCTTCCATTTGTTTTTCTTTTTTTAATTGAATTCTTTATTGGTACAATTTATATACATCTCACAATCACACATAACATTGGGGAATTTGTACCAATACATGACACAGCCAGTTCTCATTGTTACCCATATCCCACCCACCCACACCTCCCCACCCGCTATATACATGCTCTTTTATTTTCTTTCAGAATCATATTTATTCCTTCCCCTCATTACATTTCGACGAGGCCTTCCACCATCTTTTTTGGCTTAACATCTTTCTGTGCTTCTCACTGAACTTAGGGAAAGTGTTAAATTCATAATGATATCATTTACAATTATTTAACATCAGTACACATGCAAAGATAATTTCCTAAATAGAGAAGGAAGTATCTCTGCAGACTTTTCCAAATTGAAGGAACATAATCTGGCCTGTCATTAGGTCAAAGAGTCATTGTTAAAGCACAAGCTAAGATGTTCCCAATGGGCAAAATATTAAGGAAAAAAGGTATAGTTAGCATAGCATTGAGCATTTTGAAATAATTGATAAGTGGTTCAGTTACTTTGCTAACACTGGTCACAATAAGTGACCCATATATCCACAAGTCATAGAAGCTTACTTTGTCTACACTTTGCAGAGGTGGTAGTCTGTAATCAGCTGGCTATGAGGTGGAAAAGATTGCAGATGTGCCTGGCAGAGGGACCTATTCACGGTATGGCAGACAACAAGTTGAGAGTGGTCAAGGGAGGAGAAGGATATTTGCCCTTCTAGGCACTGCCTGCCTGCCATGAGTCACTTGCTGCAACAGGGCTTCGTCTCCTAACAACACATGAAGAAAGAAACTTAACAGTGGACTAATCCACTGGTGTCACACCCCACGAGCCCATAACCTCCCTAAGGCCCCGCCTATGAGCTCCTGAGTCTCTCAAGGGAACATGTACGTATAAACCTTATCAGTAGATTTTTGGTAGATTGGGTGAAAGAGCTGACACTGTTGTATATGTTTTATGAATAAGATGAGGTTAATATTTGCAAGGAAAATACTGGCTCAGGGAAAAAGAAAGAAACTCAATGCATGTACCAGTCAATAGCAATGCAATGTATATTTCAATCTGATCTTTTTCTATTTCAACTTCATTTTCTCACATAACTCTACATAATACAGAATAATTTCTCTCATATAAACAGAACATTTCAGCATTATAGTTTTCCAGGTAAAATTTCAAAAACTAACTTGGAACTATTCTCTATCATCTCTTGGTATATTTTTTAATAAACCCAGTAAAGGTGGCATTGCATAGTTGTTTATCTTCAAATTATACTCATAATCACATGGCTATTATATATAATTGGACAACCTGACCTAATTTGCACCTGTAAAAGTAGAGCTAAACTTTTCAGACCCTAAATTTATCATCTGAAAAGGATTGCCTGAGGATGTCTATACCAAGTGTTGTCTCATCAGCATTCAACAGTACTAACAAAGCATAAAAAAAAGAAGAAACCACAGACACAGAAAAAAGGATAAAAGAAGACTTGTGAAGAGAAAAATCAACATCTACAATACTTCAAGGGTCTGGCTGAAAAATCTGTGTTCTTTCTTTCTAAAGGAACTTTTTATTTTCAACTTCATCTGGAAAGAAGTAAATATTAGCCCGGTTTTCTGCTCTACACAAGAAGCATCCTAACTCAGTTTTTTACTTACAGCTTCTTCTTCTTCTTTTTCTTTCTCCTCAGTGTTCTACTTTGAAGTAAAGTTTGATCACTGTTTGCATTTTTCTATCTAGCAGTCCCTGTTCTGTATCAATAGTGATAGCTTAAAATTATCACTCATATCATTAATTAGATTGTAGCAGGTTTTTTTTCATTTTTCATTTCTAATCTGAAACTTCTGAGTCCTCTTCAATCATATGAAAATTATGACTTTTCAATAAATATGCTATCATATTGGCTCACATAGTGAAAAGTAAAAGTGAATGGAAAAAGAACATTTACATGTTTCACATAAAATTTAAAAAATATATTAGATATAAAAAAGATTTGATGAGAGAACAATTTTTTAAAAACTACAGATAATCATGTTTAAGAATTAAATAGTTAAACCTTGCTTTTTGAGCATAGTTTATTTTAGATACATGCTTGTAATAGAAAATACTTGTATAGCAAAGCAAATTTTTGGTTCAGAAATAATAAAACTTAGATAATATATTGCTATTATATAACAAAGAACATATAAACAATTTAACCTGCATAAAACCTTTGAAAACCATTGTGGCTGGAGTGAGGGAGATGAGAGAGAAGAGGTTTATTGTGTAAAATGAGTTGCACTAATGCTTATAGAATCACTGCTATCCATTGGCACAGTGGAATATTTTGCTTTTCACCCAAGTTTACAAAGGAATCTCTCCATCAACACACCCTTTTGTCTCATTTTGAGGATTTCCCAATTGGGAGACACTAATAGAAAAGACTCCTACTTAATCTGGCCTGAATACTCTGGAAGTTATATTAGTTATGTAGAGAAAATTACTTCAGATTTGTCACAATGCAGTAAGCATTTTTTTTTCAAATTGCATTCTTTATTGGTACAATTTGCATACATCTCACACTCACACAGAACATCGGGGAATATATGACACAGTCAATTCTCATTTTTACCCATATCCCCACCCACATCTCCCCACCCCCTATATACAGGCTCCCTTATTTTCTTTCAGAATCATATTTGTTCCTTCCCCTCATTACATCCCCACACCAAATTTCCTTTGGAAATTTCCCATTCTGAAAAGATTGTAATACTACTAGAGCTCATTTGCATCTACCAGTGCTCATATCAATGAGAAGATCTGGTATTTGCCTATCTTTGCTCTATTGATTTCACTCCTTAGCGTGTCCTCCACATGCATCCATTTGGACATAAATGAATCAATCTTGTCATTCACAGTAAGCATTTTAAAACAGCTTCTGATGAGATAGGCAGTCAAGTAGTAGCCTAATTGCATCATACTAGACTGGAGTTTTTTTTTTATTGGAGTTCCACAGGCGAAGTGTGAATCTGAGCTCTCCAAGAATGGATTAAGTTACTTGCTCATGTTGGGCAATTGGTCAACTTTTTCTGGTGGAATAGAGCAAACTTATTTGCTCTTTGGCCATAGCCAGGAAGACAGCTTGCATCCTTCTTCCCAGACCACACAAAGAAATTAGCATTTTGCAGTTAGAGAGCAAAATCCAAGAAATATGTGTGGCATGTGGCAAGTCTGGTTTGCAAATCCATCCTTACTTCCCAACTTTCCCACATAGGGTGAGTCAATTTCTCTTTTTATCTGAGATGGAACTGGCAAAGAAAAGAAAAAAAAAAAGAAAAAAAAAACTAAAAAGTAAAGTTTCACCCTATACTTGGGACAATAACAAAACTAAAAGTTTCTGCCATCTATGTGCTTTATTTATGTATTTATTTTTTTGAAAAAAAAACAAGTTAGAGGGATGAGTTATTTCAAACTTCAGGTGAGGCGGGATACTTTCCCAAGTACTCCAACTACCCACTTTGTCCCTGGCAAAATTTCCTGGCATTTATATACAAACTTTACTAACTTTTGATCATAGACTTAGTTCTTTGCCATAGAAATGTTGTGTAAGCTGTCAGACAACATTTGAAACAGGGGATCTTGGTTTTCTCAGAAAGGAGAGGAAAAAAGAAGAGAAAGGGAGAGGGAGTCTTGTATAATCTAATTTGTAGATGCCGTCCTGCAACAATAGGTGACGGTGTCTGGGACAGGGACCAGATCCTTGTTCATAGAGAGAAAAAAACTGGAAGCAGCACAAAATAGTATGTAAAAAGTGGCTACATTTAGTAAAGTTAAAGTTACAAGGTATTCTCAGAGCCATCAGACTCCTAATAGTTGAAGTAAAAATGGGATGAATGGAAAGGAGGAGTAACATGGGCCATGGGAAGAAAAATGGTGCCATCCTGAAATGGATTTGAAGATTTAAAATGTGTACTGTGTCTACTGCACTTCCCAATAGGACTTTCAGACATGATTGATACTAGATTTACAGGATGCTGAGTCAAGAGTTGACCTTGGTGTATTGCCAGGTTCAGGTGAAAAGAGGGGTGCAGTGGTTCAATGGGCCCTAATTGTATATTTACATTATTCCCAAAAATGTTCAGAGTTTCAGAGAGGAATGTCCTCTTAGGTATCACTAGTTTGGGGGACATATGGGCACCAGGGAATTCTCAGTTACTCTGAGAACTAAAGGGAAATAATTTTATTTGGCTTGCAGTTAATGGAGGTTTTAGTCCATAATCTGTTGGCTCTAATCAGGGTGGCACATAGCATGAGGCATTGCAGAAGAGAAACAACATAGCACCCACAAGGTAAAAGAGGAATGAGAACAGCAGCTCATAGCGCCAGAAGACCACAAAAGCAATATGAGGAAACAACACTGGTTCTTTCTTCTTATTTTATCCCATCAGACTACTGGAAATAGTGAGCTGCTAAGCCTCTCACTCCCATGTAGTGTTGCAGAAATCATGCACCTTGAATCCCAGCATCACACACATTCCAGACTCAGTTGCCTCTGACCAAGTGAGGCTCTGGGAAGACATCTAGACCCAAACCATAAATAAGAAGAAACAATTCTGACTAAGAGATTAAGTATGTATAGTGTACGTAGCAAGGTTATGAGAAGAATTAGACCACCCATAAAGAAGTCTTTAAATCTCAAGACAGCTACTGGATGGTCCCATCTGTGCCTGTTTTTCACAGAAGGAAAAAATGGTGGTGTGCCTAGACATGAGTTCTCCAGGTCTGGGCCTTATAATAGAGAGACCCAGGCCATCTTATTTCCTATGGTTCCTGACTACAGGTTCAGAATGAGGTATCCTATCAAGGGCTTTAATTTATTCCAACATCTGAGAAGGCATTCAAAGGAAGGGCCAGATGGAAAGAATGTTGTGTTTCTTATGACAGGCTCATGGGCAGAAGAGGTGAGTGTTACATCATGACAACTTGAAAGTGTGCCCTGGTTCAGTTCCCAACTAGTTTGGCTCCAAAACATCCTGGTAAACTTGAACTCTTTGGAATTAAGTCCTAGAGCTCTTACAGAGCATCCCAGGGTTTAATCCTTACCTAGGAACCTTACAGGGTATCTCTGGGTCAATATCTAAGTATTATGCCAATGAGGATACTCCAGTAAAGCTGAACTTTTTAGGAATTTAGATGTCAAGTATTAGTGTTTTTGTGTGGGCATCAGCACCATTTCGTTTCAGCTGTTGGATATCACATTTGGCTATGGCACATCTCCTAGAGATGTGGTCCTATCCCAGAGCTGGAGTGCTCTACTGGCTAGATTCCTCCAGGTGATTATAAAACCACCTAACATTACAGGATGCCTATCTAAAAAGAGATAATAAGCACTTTTCCATTGGAAAGACTCTAAAATTTCTAATATACTTTCCTGTAAAGGTACCTTGGCTGACAGATTAGTGATCCATCAACTGGTCTTTAAACATAACCTAATACCTGGAGGAAAAGGACCTTTGGGTCTTCATAAGCTTTTCCCCAACCATTATAAATTGGACAGATAGACTTGCTCCCTTGCAAACAGATGAAAAAAATCTAATGAGTGCTGAATACAGTAGTTGGCAGTCTAAGAACTGAGGATGTGGCATATCACAAGGGAAAGGAATCAAAGTGGGAAGGCCTTGTGAGCTGCTGTTAGCCTAAGACAAGTGTGATTTTCTAACTCCACTGCCATGAGGAGCTTATGCATACCCTAGCTTTAAGTTTGAATCCCTGTAGAGTATCCTCACCTGTCCCTTTCTGCTTCTGTTGTCTTCAACTCTCCTGAATTTTTACTAGCACTTCACAAAAGGATATGAAATTCCTGGTAAATGATACTTCCAAAGAAACCATTAATCTGTAACCATATTCCATATGTCATTAGAGATAGGGAAATAAACATGAGGTCCCAATTATCATAATGATATTAGAATCATATAGAAGGAAGGGAGGAAGAGACTAGAGAAGCAATTCCAGGAAGAGGCGTCTGTGGACGAGTTTAACAGCGGCCCTTAGACTCAGCGAGGAGCAGGAGGTTGTGACAAAGAGCAGAGCAGGGCTGAAGCAGCGCCTCTCCTGCGGGCCTCGACACCGAGAACGCGCTTCACCTTCTTGTCCCATGTGGGGCCGTAGGCTCCTGTCACCCACAACTCCCACCATGTTCCTGATAAATAACTTGGAAAAAAATAAAATAAAGTTAAAACTAGTTAAAAGATTTGAGACAGGCAGAGGAAGAAAGAAAAAAAAAAAACTGGAAGACCTTTTGGGCTGAGTCTGGCTGAGTCTGGCAGGGTCTAGCAGAGCTGAGTGCTTTTTGCTCTCCAGGCCTCCTTACCTCTCGGGTACACTCATCAGCATAAACAGCGGGAAACAGGCCCAGGACAGGATCTGAACTCTTTCATGACAAAGCATTGAACTTTAGCACAGTGCCACAGAAAAAGCAGCTAAGTCTAATGACATTTAAAGGGGGGAAGGTACTCTCCAAATCAGCAGGTTTGCTGTTGGGAAGGAATAGCATGGGCCACGGGAAGGGTAGCAGCTACAGGCTCAAGGATTTCAAATGTGTCCACAGTTTAGGGATCCTCTTGTCAGGCTTTCAGACCATGACTGATAGCGTGATTGACAGCGCCCTGGGGTGGGCTTTGGCCCTGGGGCTCTAGTAGGTTCGGATGAGTGGAAAGGAATTGATACCATAGACTCTGGTTGTACTTCTGTTAATCTTCTATTCCGAGTTTTGTTGGCTATATATACATTGAAGACCTGACATTTTCATTTTCTTCTATAAAAAATGTTTTTATGATGTTTCCAAAAGTAACAGTATTATGCAAATGTTTTGCCTGGAGAAACTATAACTGAGTTGGAAAGGAGTAAGTATTCTGTTTCTCCTTTCCCTGCATCAACAATTTATTTATGCAATAGTAGTGTTCTCTTCTGTTAGGAGGTTATTAAAAACAAAGAGTTATCCTGAGACTAAATGGGATATTGACTGAAAAATACAGAAACTAGAGAAATCTCTGCAGAGCTGAGTAAGAGGTAAAATGCCTTCAACTTATTCTCTTGTTTCACTAATGAAACTTCCACGTTATTTTCCTAATTATCGCGTCACTTTGTGATCCCTGCATCTAAAATTTTCTGAAAAGGTTAAGAATAAACATTAAGTGAAATGAGAAAAACTAATAATCTCCAATGGAAATAGGTAAAAATATTTATTTTAATTACAAAAACTCAGTTGAGAGGGAAAAAGTCACAAATGGGATCATTGGTAGAAATGAAAAGACCAAGATATTTATCAATAGGCTTAACACAATTAGAGATTTTCCCAGGATGAAATTCTGAAGTATTCAAAGTGAAAGTTGACATCCTGGCAAGTGACCCTCAGGTCTCCTGTCACACATGCCTGAGAGGTAGGAAGGGTACCAAAGTGATTCTATTCCTAAAGATCCTTCTTTTCTTCCTGAAAAACTTAAAATCAAATAAACTAATAATTAGAATAGTAAATTTTATTGTGTCCTATTTTTATTCACTGTTTATTATGTGCTAATGAATCTTGAGGTCTATAAATTGAGTGATCATTCATGAAAACTATGTTCTAACATGCTTTTCCATTTCTATGGGTCCCTCTGAGACACCATGAATGCCT
>PVIC010010393.1:0-43542 GCA_004025085.1 Thryonomys swinderianus | reverse complement strand
AGACAACCTTGCTTCCCCTACCCCCTTTGGTAAGCCAGAGATTGTGAGTTTACTGACTTTTTGACAGAAAAGAGTGTGATCTCAGCCATCATGCATGTGGTTACACATTGAGAAAGTACACATCATTCTTGAAACACTGATCCATGAAGTAAGACTTAACTTAGGACAGCAGTTCCTCAGATGGGTCCCTAGGAAAATCTGCCAGGGCCTTAATCCTGATTCTGCCACTCACTGCCTCAGTAAACTTGGAAAAGCAACTTCTTTTTCCTGTGCTTCAGTTCCCTTATTTGTGTATGAGGAATAATAATAATAGTCCCTCTTACAAAGGGCAGTGTGAAATATAAATGAGTTATTCATATGAAACACTTAACATAGTCCCTAGAAAGGGACCAGTTCATATCTTCAGCAGTCTAACTGTGCACCCTAATTTTATTCAAGAAAATATAGTCTAAGTTCTCTCAAATAAGATTTAGGTAAACATTTTAAAACAATGTTATAGGAGTGATGCTTTCTTAGTTTTCTAAATATCTGATATATTTCTTTAGTTGCAATCAGATGTCCTTTTTTAATACCTGAATACTTGCCTGGATCAACTCCTATTTTTGTACTAAAAGTGATTCTTTCATATGCAAAACTTCTCTTTCCACATTTTCACTGTCAAATTGAATGACATGTTGTCTTAGACAGATAGTTATGTGGATATCAGGGTTTTAAACTATTGTTTTAATGTGATTTTCTAAAAGGATAGTCCAAAACATTTTTACTAGAATATAATTGTTGAGTACTCCTTTTCTACGTTTTCATTTATAATGAAACCTCCCAGTTCTGTTTTGACTGGCATGTCCCATTATGTCACTATAATCCATAGAACTGTAGTAGAGTCTTGTAGATGAGTTCATTTGATCACGGAATTTTTAAAACCCCCTATAAGAATGGAAAATGTGGAAAATAAACAGATGATGGCCTGAACGTGCAAAGACCTGGATTCTGTTTTTGCTTCTGGTGCTGCTAGGACATCGCCAGTAGGAGTGGCGTGGCCTTCAGTCCATCCTGGAATCTCTTAGGACCTCTGCTTGTCTAATAAAGAATCGGAATGAAGTGTTGTTTAAAGTTTCTCACATAGGAAGCATTGTATGATTCTGTGATATTTGACAGAGCTTTCATGTGTGAAGTGTGTGCCTTGATTTCACTGATGTATATATTTTCTTTCCTGATTTCCTTAAAGTTATTTGAAATGCCGTTGACAGATACCCAGCTATGTGAAAGGTGCTGCTAGAGCTGAAAGACAGAAAAGGCCACCTGGGTCCATGGCTTGCCTCTGTCTGTCCCCAAGTTTTCTTCCCCAGAGCTGTGCATCTGGAATGGTTTGATTCTGCATTAGGTGAACGAAGTCCAAGAGGTGTCATTTCTTTTATCATGAACAGACATTGTTTTCATCTGTCTACTTTGCAGAGACAGAGTGGAAATCTGAAAAAGTAAATAACTGCACAAGGTCTTCCTAGTTGCCATTTCTATATAATGGATCTTTCTAGGGAGCCAGGAGGTTAAAGAACAACTTTCTCTCTGTCTTCTGTTCCAGAGATATACTTTGAATTTCAAAGGGAAAATTATAAATGAGAGTAACCTATTTTTTGACCTACTTCTGCCTTTGCCATTTGGGGGCCTTTATTTCCATGTTAATTTTGTCCTTTTGCTACCAAGTAGAGCTCTTTTTTTTCATTGATAAGTATATTTTGGCATAGGAAATTTTAAAACAATCATTTCAGATAAATGCTTCTGGAAGAGACAGTTATATGATATACTGTGGAAGTAGCTTATTTCCTCCAGACTCTAGGTCAGTGAGGCGAACCTTTGGCATGCATGTTATTTGTTTTTCTTTTATGACAAAAAGAATAAATATGATTTGAAAAGAAAAAGAAAGCACATGTATATAGTGGATGGGGGTTGAGGGGAGGGGAGGAATATGGGTAAAAATAAGAATTAACTTGTGTTGTATACTGGTACAAATTCCCCAATATTGAGTGTGATTGTGAACTGTATGTAAAATGTACCAGTAAAGAATTCACTTTCAAAAAAGATGTTAATGCATGAATTGTCAGCATTAATTGCAGCATTGGCACTTTGGATAAATACAAGGGTTTTGTGTTGCCGTTGGGCGCGGTTCTCTAAACGGTCTGCCCTCATTGCTATAGGTACTAGGCTGGCTGAAATCATTGTCATAGGACTGAAAGTCAAAATATAATTCCTATCGAAATGATAAGATAATATTATGCTACTGGTGACCAACTTTAATTCTCATTATCATTTTGAGGAATATATTATTAAAGCCTTGATTTTCACCTTTTCTGTTTCTTCTAGGCATAGCCTCCCACCCTGTAGGTCTTTTTGCGAGGCTGCAAAAGAAGGCTGTGAACCTGTCCTGGAGATGGTGAACACCTCCTGGCCTAGTTTCCTAAAATGCTCCCAGTTTGGAAACCAATCTGAAAGCAGCAACCTCAGTGGGATTTGCTTCTCACCGCAGCAGGAAAGTGGAAATCAATGTAGGTGTCTGTTTCATTTTCTTTTGAAGTCTTTGTTTAGGTATATTATTCATCAAGGAATGTATGCAGGTAAATGCACAGTCCAGTAAATTTTAACCAGGTGATTAGACACTAGATCAAGAAACAAGTTGTTAACAGCACCCTCAGTCCCCTTCCTGTCTTACCTCACTCTCTCAAAAAAAAACCTGTATCATGACTTTTCATCCCTTTAGGTAGTTTTATTTCTGAACTTCATGTAAACAGAATCTTACAGTATGTTCCCCTAGAGGGAACAGGGAAGGAGATGTTGGCAGAACCTCTGCAGTGGGTCCTGACCTCCTGTGAGACACTGCAGCACAAGGTAAAATGATAAAGTCAGGAAACAAGACTTTGAGAAGCTGGGTCTTGGGGCTGATCAGTGTTGCTCTAGGTAGCAAAGACAAAGACTCCCAAGCACATCCAGTATTACTAAATACAACTTTGGGAATAAGGAGCAGGGTGTGTTTTGAAAGGGTCTAATGAAAAATTGCCAAACACTGGGGATGGTGGCACCAGGCAGGGTTGTTAGGGAGCGAACACTGCTTATCTTGCTTGCATAAAACAAAACAGGTACTGGGAATGGGTGCAATTATCGAGCAATCCATTGAGTCAGTGAGAAGACATGATTCAGGGCAAAGGGTTTTAATTGGGATTATGTTGGCCTCAGCTGCATGTAATGCTGCAGAGCTCTGCCCTTCACAGACTAGGCCTAGGTTTCCATGGCAATCATTGGGAAGGGGCTGTACACACCCAGGACACCATCTGACATGCCCATTTGAGCAGCATAGAGTTTTATTCTAACACTTGATGTAAAACAATATAACAGTGTTATGGAAAGCCAGAAGCAGGTGCCACTTATAGCCCACTAGTACTGGGAAGGAATCTCTGTTACAGGAACACTTTTGGGTCTTGCCATATTTGTTAAGCATTATGTTTCAGAAATTCATCAAATTTTCATGTTGCAGTTCATTCATTCTCATTGTTAGGTAGTATTCTAATATATGATTATGCTGAACTATATTTCCCCATTCTGATTTCAATAGACATATAAGCCATTTTCAGTTTTCAGTTATTATGAATAATGATGCTCTGACTACTTTTATACATGTCTTTTGCTGAACGTGATTATTGATTTGTTCAGCAAAAATGTTTTATAAAGTAGTTGTGCCAACTTATACTCCTAACAGGTCCATATGAAAGTTATATTTGTTTCAGATCCTTTTAATAGCTATATATAGAAGTAATACTCATTTCAAATCCTTCCTGATCTTTAGCATTGCCAATCTTTTTCATTTAACTATCTGAGTGAGAGTGTTGTGATATCTCTTTGTGGTTTAAAATTGTATTTTCTTGACAAAAATGACTATACTTTCAAATTTTTGGCTCTTTGAAGAATCTTTTCTGTGACAGTATCATGGTCTGCACAAATGATTTTCCCATTTCTCAATGGTCTCTTTTGCTGTTAATTGATAGTTTTATATACTTTCTGGATACATGTTTGTGTAATTTGAATCTTCAGAGTCCCCCAAAGCCCCATGCTAAAGGTTGTGATGCTACTGAGAGGATGTGGAATCTTAGGTAGTGGGGCCCAGATGAGGGCTGTGCCCTGCAAGGGGATATTAGGACCTTAAAGGGCATATTGGGACCTCTGTGTCCCCACCCCGCTACAGTAAAATGAATGTATTTCCCATCAGTTGCTTCCACTGTGATGTTCTGCCTCACCAGAGACTCAGAGTGACAGGGTCCAGCAGTTAATCTGAAACCAGGAGACAAAATAAATCCATCTATCCTTCCTTTAAGTCTTTTATGTGATTTCTACAAATGCTAATTCTGCACTGCTTTGTATTTAAACTTGGGACACATTAAATGTATAAATCCAGTTGGGAAATGTTCTATATTTTTTACTACATAGAACCTTCCAATCATGAAAATGATATACTATGATAATATTTAATTAATTAATAATATTAATTTACTTTGTTTAAAAATTATCATTGTTATTGTTAGCATTACTTTTGATACTGGGGATTAAACCCAATACCTCTGCACTGAGCTACAACCCCTGGCAGTTTTAGTTTTTTGTTTGTTTGTTTGTTTTCATTTTGAGATAGGTTCTTCCTAAGTCAATAAATTGCCTAGGGTGGCCTTAAACTTGAGCTTCTCCTGCTTCAGTTTCCCAGAGTACTGGGATTACAGGCCTATACCATCATGCTTAGCTTATTTTAACTGAGGTACTTTTAAATTTCTCTCAGTGATCTGTTACAGGCTTAACCATAACAATATTGCACATCTTGCCTTAAATTTTTTGTTGGTCTATGGAAGTTGTGATGCTGTTATAGGCAATATTTTTAAATGTTTTTCTTTCTCTGTTTCTTTGTATCTAAGAGGTTTGCCAAATCACTTAATACATTTTATAGTTTGTCTAGATTCATTTATATTTTCTAAATATACAGATATTGTGTAAATAAGTTTCCTCCTTTCTGATCCTTGTGCTGTGTGTTTCAGGAAAAGAAAGTTTTCGATCTATCACTTTCTTGGTGATACTTGTTGAAGGGCTTCTTTGGATACTATGGTCAGATTAACAAAATCATTTGCTAATACCTTAATAATAAATGGATTTTATCTAATGCTTTTTGAATATCTATTCAGATGATGTATGATTTTCTTCATATTATGGTGATGACCTTTAAAATGCCAGATGTATTGAGATACAATTCAAATTCTTTGAAATTCATCAGCAAAAATTGTATAATGAAATCATGTTAGTGCTTTCATGGAATTGTCCAAACAGCACAGCAAATAATTCCAGAGCCTTTAGAAAGAAGCCGCCTATGTGTCAGCAATAAATTACTGTCTTTCCTTTCTTCACCCCTAGTGGCCAGTGCTGCTCCCTGTTTGTATGAATTCCATTATTTTGGACATTCCAAATGGAAGCAGTCATACAGTATGGCACATTTTGTGATTGGCTTTTTCAAATTAGAAAAATATTTTCAAGGTTCATACATGTAGCAGGTGTTATCAATACTTTTTTCACTTTTACTATTAATACTCTGTGGAGGGAATATGCCATATTAAAATGTATGTATTAACTGCAGAGCATTTGGGTCATTTTTACTTTATGAATATTAATGAATAATGTTGCTGTGAATGTTCATGTACAAGTTTTTGTGTTGACATGTGTTTCTCATTCTCTTGGGGAAATACCTAGGTGTGGAACTGCCAGGGTCAGTACTGACTCTTTGTGTAACATTTGAGGACATGCAAACTCCACCACAATGTCTATGGGTTCCAGTCGCCCACATTCTAACGTACACTTTTCCTTCTTGTTTATAATCACCTTAGTTGATACAAAATAGCATCCCATTGTGTCTTTGATTTATATCTTGCTGATGTTTAGTTATATCGAGCTGCATTTCATGTTAGTGTTAGCCATTTGCATGCCTTATATTGAGAAATGTACACCCAAGTACCTTGCTTATTTTAAAATTAGGTTGTCTTTGAACTGTTGAATTTATGCATTTTGAAATATATTCTGGATACAAGTTCCTTGTAAAATATATAATCTGCAGACTTCTTTTTAACTTTTCTGGGGAGTGTTTGTTTTGTTGATGGTGCATTTTGAACCAGAGAGATCTTTAACACTGAGGAAGTCAAGAGTATGTGCCCTTCTTTTGTTGCTTATGCTTTTAATGGGATGTCTAAAATCGTTGCTAATAAAAGGTCACTATTATTTATTTCCATGTTTTCTTTTAAGAGTTCATAGATTTATCTCAGATACTTGTTTTATATTTTTATATAGATGCAAGTTATTCTTTCCATCTTTATTTTATCCTGAAAGATTCTTGTAATTATTCCTTTATAGAATGATTTTGTTAGTGGCAAACTCTTTCAGACTTTATACATCTGAGAATATCCTAATTTGTTCTTCATTGTGGAAGGATACTGTTGCTATAAATAAAATTCTTGATTCGCAGGCTTTTTTTCATCAAATTAATACTTATCTTTCTTCCATTAGGATGTACAATGCTTGTGGGAAATCTGTTGTTAATTTTAGGCTCAGCTTTTGCTTTGGGAGTTGCTTATCTGTTAGTGTTTTTAAGATTCTGTCTTTGATATTTGATAGTTTGATTAAATGTGTGTAAACAAAGACGCTTTTGAATTAATTATATTTGAATTATGTACTTTTGGATGTGTTAAAGGTTTTCATCAAAATTGTGAAATTTTCAGCTATTACATCTTGTAACATCTTTCTGATATACTTTTAAAAATCTCTTTCTGGTACTTCCTTTAGGGATAGACTGGTTCATCACTGAATATACTAAGGACCTTTTACATTTTCATCATTTTTTTCCGGAAATATAAACTAGCTATTTCAGCTTACTTACTTTCAAATTCACTGGTTCTTTCACCTACTGAAATTTGCTGTTGAGCCTTTTTAGTGAATTTTTCATTTTTGTCATTTTGTTTCCAAAGAATGTTTCCAAACATTCTTTATGCGTTTATGGGGTCAGAACTTCCAGACGTTCTTGCCGTGTTCTAAAAGTGCTTCCCCTTCCTTTGTTTGCTTCTTAAAAGTTGAAATAGCTGAAGTAACCCCCACTTGTCATAGTATATTAGCCGTTTTTATTTATTTTTGGATTTTATTTGCCACAGTCTTGTTCACAATTTGTGTATTGTGTTTCGAAAAAGTTGATCTGCGGTTTTCATTTCTTCTTAAACCCTTATTTGCTTTTGTATTAAATTTTTGATGGTTCATAAAAAGAATTGGGGAGACTTTGTGTACAGTTGGTATAACTTCTTTGTTCAGTACTGAAAAGTTTACTCATGAGACTATCTCAGCCTGGGTGTTTCTTTCAGGGAAAATTTAGAATTACAGATTCAGTATCCTTGACAGATAAGTGACTATTTTGTTTTATTTCTTTAGGATTCTCTTGCCAAGTTATATGCATTAAGAAATTTGCTTATCATGTTCAAATTTTCTAAATTATTTTCATATAGGTATCTATTATTCATTCTCTTTTCAATGTTTGTAACACATATGGTAATATTTCTTTTTTACTTTGGATATTGGAAAGATGCCCTACTTCTTGGAGGGCTTACTAGGGATTTTTATCTTTCTTTTCAAGGCAATTTTTTTCAGCTTACTGAGTTTTTTTTCTATTGCATTTTTTCTATTTCCTTGTTTTAATCTTATACCTGTGATACTTTCCAATAATTTTTTGCTTTAATTGACTTTGTGTTCAAAATTGGGATATTTGGGGCCAGAAGGTTAGCTCAGTGGTTCCGGCGCCTGCCTCGCAAGCACAAGGTCCTGAGTTCGATCCCTGGAAACCACATACAATGCTGGGCATGGAGACTCATGTCCACCAGCAATCAATACCACATACCACAGTGCCAGGCGTGGTGGCTCACACCTATAATCCCAGCACTCTGGAGGCAGAGACAGGAGGATTGCTGAGTTCGAGGCTTGTCTGGACTACATAGTGAGCTCAGAGCCAGCCTGAGCTATAAAGTGAGACCCTGTCTCAAAAAAAAAAAAAAATTGGGATATTTGTTCTCACCACATTTCCCATCTCCTCATCTTGGAACTTTACTTTGACATAAAAGGTATGTTTTAAGTGCTAATTTTTCTCTGGAGTTGGACGACTATATTAATTCCTCAGCTTTCTTGGGTCTCCTGGAGTAAATAAGTTTATTTTTAAGTTATTAGGGGAGCAGTTAGCTATCACACATAGGTTATGATTATTGATGCTTAGCCATAAGTCACCAAAGAAGCTTGCAGCTACCTTCCTCTTACTTCTCATATTCCTGATGGATTTCCTTACTTAGTACTTTCCTTTCCTGAGTATACAGTCCCAGTCACCTCTTAGAAGGGTTTAATGGTTTGACTAGCCCTTGGTGCCAAAGAAATCTGTCTTACTAGTGATGATGTCTTTACTTCAATCCCAGTAAGGGGTAATCAGGCCAACGTCCCCATTTTATCTTCTGATTTCTCATACCACTCTTGAGACTCTCACAAGTTGGGGTTTGCAGAAACATTCACTGATGAAGTTGAGATACAGGGCATTTTTTAGGCATCAGATTTTGTTATGGAGGGGAAAGAAAGTAAAATTCAGTAGAGGAAGTGATCTAGGCCCATCAACACTAAATCCATGGGGACTCTGGAATGCCTTTGTCCTAAGAAACCCCCAGTTGAGCTAAAATCATCAGGTCTTTCTAGCTACTCAGTCAATGGATATGCTTCTTTTCTTAGAAGGGTGTGGCCTCAGCTGGGGCAAAGCACAGAGGGCCTGAAATTTAACAACCAACCAATAGAGCCACTGATCCTTTTTTGAAGGGTAGAAACATGTGGTGGGGCCAGACCATCTGAATTGAATTAGACATTGACCTAATTTTGCTCCATTTTTACTAGTCTCCATCATCCTCTGGTTTGGATACATCCTGAGGGTATAGTTCTTCCATGGTCCCAACCGGGAAAGTAGGGGTTTACTATAGCCTCTTCCTCCCACTGGACAGCCCAAGGTTCTAATAGTTTCCTTCCTGAGCGATATAATTGCTGCAATTTCTGCTTTACTTTTCAGAAGTTTTCTGCTTATCTCTTTAGCCTCTTCCACCGTAGAAAGTGTCCTGAGAGCCATTCTTCCCGGTAGTAGGCCCGCTCCTTTGGCTTCACCTCTCACTGCTCACTTTGCTCCTAATTACTCAGCTGCTTCAGCAGCACCAGCTCTCTTTGATGCTGCCAAAAGCTCTGCTGGCTTCTGCACCTCTTTGCGATGGCCTCATGTCAAGACTGTAAATTTATAGCATCATGCCAAGAACTGGTGAGTTCCACTGGGGGGGAAAAAGTGTGCGCAGAATGTAGTCTCTTTGTTCTATCTTTTTCTTCTCTCTGTGATCCTGACTGCTCATGTCTAATTATCTCATAAACTCTCACATTTTTTAGACAGATGTTTTTTTATTTTTAACTGACTTTTCTAGTTGTACTTGATGGAGGCACTGACCTGCCATAAGTTACTACATCGTGGCCAGAAATAGAGCTTTATTTCCTTTTAAAACTCTGTCTTATAGAGATGTGCTACAAAATCAGGATTTCCTCCAAAAGACATTATGTACCAGGAAGCCATTAGAAGGATGAATAACAAATTCTCAATATTGAGTGTGATCTTGATGTGTATATACAATGTACCAATAAAGATTTTTAAAAAGGATGAATAAATAGATCTGAAAGAAAAGACCTTCAAGTCTTATTTCCAAGCTCCATTTACTTCTGATTTGATAAGAACACTCGTGATAGTTTTTAGTAGACATAAATGTAGCCCACTGATTGAGGATTAAAGACTGTAAAAAAAAAAAAAAACCCTTGAAAGTCAAAACATCATCTGTGTTTGGAAACGCTGTTAGCCAAAAAGTATCAGTGCCTGAACATCAAAATAATATTGTCAGCATGTATCCTTTAATGACTCAAACGGAAATGTCACTTAAAATATCAATTCTCCTCTGTACTAGTCAGCTTTTTGTCACTGGGACCAGATCTCTAACATACTCTGCTCAAAAGAGAAAACTTTTGTTTTTGTCCCTTGTTTTGTAAGTTTCAGCCCTGAGTTGGCTGGATTTAAGGCAGGAACATCACAATGGGAGGGGGTAGACAGAGGAAGTCTGCTCATTTCACGGCAGCCAGGAAAAAGGGATAGTTGGAAACGTGCCCAAAAGGAGTGGGCCAGGGAGGGGACACACGGCCACGGGCTGCCCTGTGACACACTTCCTTTCATTGGTCCCCATCTCCTCATGGCTCATTCATTATGAACTCATAAACAGACTAACCTAATGCATCAGTGAGGTTAGCACTTCCTGTTACAATCATTTCCAAAAGTCCTATCAGCAAAAACTAAACTTCTGAGAGTACATTTTAGATCAAACTATAACACGTACTATCAGAAAATGAAACAAAACTTATGATCTTAGACAAGTCTGATGATCTTGGAAAAGAACTTGACAGGACTGATGAGCCACTTACCCTCAAAAACTTTTGTTTAAAGAGAAAGTTTTCCTAACTACATGAATCTGTAAGATTATTTTCCATAGAGAGTTTTTTAAATTCTTGGTTGTAATTTTTTTGTAAAATATATTTTCTGAAAATAGTTCTGACAGTTGCTGCTTGATGTTGCATTTACTCCGAATTTAAAATAATTGTTTTGTCTCATGCTTGATGAGTCAGTGGGATTATGACAGGCAAGTTTATAGTCCTTGTGGTACAGAAAAGCCACTGCTACCTATGATCTTTGAATATACCTAAAATATAATTTCTATCATTCATACTCATAGTCACTAAGCAGTGCTCATTGACCAAAAATAGGCCAAACAGAAAGTATTCATTATATAATACAATCATACAAAGGTATATGCTATAGGACTGTTTTATGAATATAACTAGTGTAGTCCTCTCATTTTTCATTCATTGAATAAATCGAGTATTTATTCTGTTCTGAATATCATCCTTGAGACAATGGAAGTAATTATGGTGGGCACAACACTAATTTGTACCCATCTAATGCAGGAATAACTTTGCAGCAGCCCTTCTTTTCCTAGAAGCATTTGGCAATGTCTGCAGACATTTTTAGTGTTATAACTGTACAGACAAGAGGCATTGCTACTAAGGTTTTATGGATAGAGGCCAAGTATCCTGCTAAAGCACAGTTCCCCAAACATAAAATTGGGCCCGAAATGTCAATAGAAAGATGGTTTAAAGACACCTCAAGCATTACATTTTCCAAAGTTCTTTCTTAAAAATCCTGATCACCACCATCACTTTAAGGAGTGTGGAACATGTTTCCTACTTTAAAGCATGTTAAACCTGACCTGCTACGAACATGCAAGAAAAAGAAGGGCATATCAGTGACTGAGCAAACCTACTGTCTCAGAGAAATTAAAGAGAAATACAAATAAAGTGTCAATGGGGTAGAATGGAGTTGATTTCATAGAAAAATGGTAACTGTCAAAAGGAAAAGAGTCCTTCTGGGTAAGAAGACAGATGTCCTAGTCTGGCAGTGGGATCCATGTACTTTTGTCCATTTCAGATTTCTGCTTAGCACAAGAAATGAAAGATGGCTCAAAGTTGACGTCTCTCTTAGTCTTGTCCTCTGCATGTGTGAAATCATTTGCCCCAGGAAAATAGTAATTCCCCCCTTTACATTATATGCCTTTTTCTCCTCTCCAAAGTACTTTCACAGCTGTTAGCTCATTTCACTTCCAGAGTAAATCTTTCAAGTATTATCATCTTCATTTTATAAATTAAAAAACTGAGGTTCAGGAAGGTCATTCCAAGGTTATTTTAAATCCAGCCCCCACTCACTCACAGGCTGTATCTTCCACCAAATAAGTCAACCTTCCTGGGACTCAGTTATTAATCCTTGAATGCTGCCCTCTGTTACAGCCTCCTTCTCACAAGAGCTCTCAAATGTCTTCGCAGAATGAATTAAGCCAAAACCCACAACGTGTAACAGCTGCTTTTCCCAGTGCTTAGTTCTGTGAATGCAATTCATCTTCTGTTGGCTGTCTTTAAATCAGTTATAATTTCTAAGATGTTTTGTTCTTGCGTAGAAGAATACACAATTATCTTATCGTTTGTGTCATGTGTCGGTGCTGGGTCCTGTAATGTAAATAATGTGCTAAAGTAATAATGCTGTGGGAACTGTTCTACAGAGGATTAAAAATAAACATTTGTGTGTGTTACCATAGTTGAGTTGAGAAAGCTCAGGGGGCTAAAGTTCAATGCTCATCAATCACTGTGTGCTTTCTGACTAATCCTTTACTCTACCTTGGTTGTAATCATATATGGAAAGTAATTTTTAAATGGCATTTTTGTAGTCTAAAAACCTTCTCTGCCATGAAAGAGGTTCAGTTATTTCTTCTTTGATTTTCTTCTTCTTTTCCTAGTATCCCATTTGCTTTGTCTAACTCTGGTTGGTGATAGCAATCATTTCACTATATTAGCTCCAACACTGTAGTTTTAGGATCTTTGCAAAAACAAACTTTGAATTTCTTATTGAATTGCAGGTTCATTTGGGAGAAATATTGATGCTATTTCTCTGAGGTGCTTACAATCAGTGTTTTGACAATGATCATATATAATACCATGAAAACCCTAGCAGTATATTTTTCTTTATAGTTGAGCCTTAAACAAGATGGAATTTTCTCAAAGTTTTGAATTTTCCTACACTTAAATTTTCTATTATTTATAACTCTGTTAAAGTATCTTGTCTCTTTTAGATGGACCTTTAAAGGCACCAGGCTTAAAATCTGATGACTTTTATTCAAGCCACAGTGGATTTAGTGAGTAATTATTGAAGCCTGGACTAGTTTCTTAAATTGTTTAAACTTCTACTTGCTCAAATTCACAACAAGGAGAAAAATCCCTGAACGGTAGAATTGTTTTATAGACTAAATGAGATAATTATTGGTGGTAATTTTGAAAGTCATACAGTCTTATGCAAATGTAAGTGCTTCATTTCAACAATGTTCAATACCAGCTGGTTTACGAATTGGGAAAAGAACAATGACTTCTAAAGAGTGCAGAGGCCAGTGAAGAGCTAAGCATGTTAGCACAGTGTCCGAGCCCAAGACGAAGGGAGGGTCAAGTAGCGTTCTTGGGAGAAGGTGGGCATCGGGAAAGGGAGTGGGTGGACAGTAAGGAGACCATTCAGGGAAAAGAAGATGGTCAAAAAACAGCCAGTGATTTTCTCAGCAACCACAGTGGGCAACTGGAATTTAGTCCCTGGGGAGGATCTGGGAAGGGGCGTATGGCTTGTGGCTCAGGATGGGCCCAAGTCTGAAGGCTGTACGAGCTGGGGTGTGTCCTTCTTCCCAGTCTTTGAAGCTTACCTCGAGCTTGGTCCAGCCTGTGGGCCTGTGAGGGAAATGTCAAACTTAGATCCAGCTTTGGACCCTGTCGGTCTCTCCTTCATCTCCAGCACTGTCTTCGCTTTTTATTTCTAGGACGTTGTTTATCTGCTTCCCAGCACACTGGCCTCCCACTTGTCTCTTTCCTTTCTGCTACTGACCTGTTATTTTTGGTATTCCACAGAATTCTATTTGCAACCTTACTTTGTAACATTTTTACTTTTTCTCTGGGAGATTTCCTACTTTCTTTTGGCCATGTGGGTGCTGATGACTCAATCTACAGTTTATCTTAAGTTTCACTCCACTTCCCTAAGTTTTACACCCGTATTCCACACCCTTGCTTCTCTTCACCACAAAAGCTGTTTCTGGCCGTGCCTCTCAGGCCCTCCGTGTGACTCTTCCCAAGTAGCCTCCTCCTCTCTCTTTACCTCCGGCAGGATTCGTTGCATTAAGCTACTCACTTCTCCCTGATCAAGTCTTGACTTCCAGATAGATTTTTCTCCTTTGACCACTTATTTTGGTCTCCTTTGCTCTTTTTCCTCATTTCTCTCGCTTTTCCACATGAAGTAGCTCAGGGTATAGTCCTTTGTCTTTTGCCTTCTCATAACTTAATTCAGGCTCATAATTTTAAAAACCACAGATACACTAAAATTTAGAAATGTGGCCTCTAGCTGGCATCTTTCCTTTGAAATCAGGACCTGTGTGCATACATATGCTTTTACACACATGCATGCACACACATACACACATGAACACACACAAGTGCACACATGCACATGTACACACACACACATGAACATACACCCTGCACCCTCTTCTTTCTCAGCTTTCCTCGTCTCAGTAAATAATGACCACTTTCTTCTAGCTATTCTATTTGCAACCTTACTTTCAGAACTTACAGTTCTGAAACTTTTCCTCATCTTTGACTCTTCTCTATTTTCCACCACATATCTCATTTGTGAGCAAATCCTACTGGCTCGTCTATCAATACTTATATCTATAATCCAAGCCATGCTCAGCAACTGCATAGCTGCTGCCAGGTCCAAGCCACCCTGGCTCATGCTTAGTAGATCTTCCTGCTTTCTTACTGGCTTCATCGCCATCTTTTGAGGAGCCAATAGGAGAGTCTACAGATAACAGTGAAAATACCTTTTAAACATTCACCTCTCCTCTCTGCGTTTTCTAATCTTCTCATCTCACTGAGTATAAAGGCCACCAGTCCATCCAAACATCAGAGCCTGTCTGCAGGGTCACTGCTTGGAACAGTCCCAAGGAGTGAGTGTCAGTCTTACAGAAATCAGTGTGGAGAGTGTCTCTGAGGATTCTACAATGTACTGTTCTATATTTTGTGACTCATGTTACCACCTCTCTCTCTTTCTTTATGTTGCTCTGTTCTGTCTTCCTGTAATGTTCTTCTCCCAGGTAGCTGTGCCAGTTACTTCCACCTGAGTAAATAATTATCATCATCACTGTTATCTGGATCACGATAGAGCCAAGGATATGAAAGACTGCTTTCCTGTTTGTAGTGTCGAGAACTGAAACCAAGACTTTTGCACTGAGTTTCATTTTAGCTCCTTTTAAAATTCTGAGACAAAGTTTTGCAGAGTTGCCAAGTTGCCCAGGTTGGGCTCAAACCTCATCCTCTTGCCTCAGCCTCCCAGAATGTTGGGCTTGGGTTTACAGATGTATACCACCATCCTCACCTTGGAAGAGTTCTTATGAAAAAACTTGTGATTAACTTGTCCATGACTTTCATTGCTTGCTGCTGTGAAAGGGAACTTACAGATTTTTCAAATGTTGGAACTCCATAGCATCTCTGCCTGGTCTCTGACCCACAATAAATGCTCATTTTGTGGACTGTCACTGAAATTCTGTGAGAATCAGTCTGGTCTTGCCTTCACTGTGCCACCTGCCCAGCAGAAGGAGCAGTGCCAAGCAAAACAGATTCCTCACTGAGTTTAAATGCTACCTATTCTCTTTGGGCTCAGTAACTCTTGTTTATAGATCATTTGAGATTAGAATTCTTTTCTCTGCCAAACATTGCTCTGCTTGGAGTGGCACAGTCCTGAGGCAGAAATACAGAGGTTTCCTTCTCCCATCTGTATCAAATTCTTCCCACTGTACACAATTTAAGTTTTGGACTTGGAGGTTGAAGGTCAAAAGCTCAAGCTTATTTCTTACAGAATATTATTTTTTAAGTGATTGGAGATCAAAAACATTCCACCCATTTGTTTAATACTATGCCTCACTATCAGAAATCTATATTTGTAATTTACAGATTACAATAAAACATGAACATTTTTAGTGACAACAAAATTCTGATTATTTTCAATATATACAGTCATAAGTATACAGGCCTAAGATTATTTAGACCAATAACCTTTTTGGGACATCCCAATAAAAATGTTGATATTCATACCCTGAACGATTCAAAACACCTATTTTTTTTTTTCCTTTTTTGAGACAGGGTCTCGCTTTGTAGTTCAGGCTGGCTCTGAGCTCACTATGTAGTCCAGGCAAACTTCGAACTCAGCAATCCTCCTGCCTCTGCCTCCTGAGTGCTGGGATTACAGGCGTGAGCCACCACACCCGGCCAAAACACCTATTTTAACCTAAATCTGGCTTTGTATCTCTCAATGTTGTTAAGTTAATCATAGCAGATATATTTATATAGAACAAAGTAAATGAAAAATATTGCTGTTCTTTTCCTTTGACACAGAAGAATTGAGTACTCCCTGTGTCTTTTTGGTTGACATAGTGTGGTAAGCTAAAAGAGTTTTCCTTCCAACTGAGCTATAGTGATATGGTAGTTGCCTAGTAATTCAGAGATTCTAGAGGCTAAACTCTAAACTCTGAGCTGCCCACTGAAACTAGCAAGTGATTCCGAATTATCCCATCAGAACCTATGGATCTCTGGTGAAACTGAGACCTCATTATATCAGTGTGGCAATCCTTACAAGGGCAACTTCAATGAGTTTAGCAATTGGAAAGTAATTTGAAGTCTCTGTTATAACCTGCTTGATCATTTGAACCCCACACACATTGAAACAAAATGAGCTACAGTCTTATCAAGGAAATGGTATAATAATAGCATTTTAGAACTATGATCTCCCTAATATTTTTGTTTGTGTATCCTTAAAAGGACTTTGAGAAATTATAGACACATTAAACACTTTAAATTCAATATATAAACATTTTAAAGCAAATTAAAGGATATTATAATAATTGCCATGTTAAAAATGATGCTGTTATATTACTCTTTTAAATGTGTCCAATGGAATTTAAATTACATAGTAATTTGGTTCTTATCAACCATTCAGAAATGGTAAGCTCTTCCTCCACTACTTAGCAAATGTTTACATTGTTCCCTTTTCTCCTCAAGCTCACTTCTATTTCCCTTCTCTCACGGAAGTTCATTTTGGTTTAATAAGTTTTTAATGGTGATAATTATTTTTATTGCCCTAGGATACACTTTTAGAACAAAAGTCTGTATAATAATGCAAACTATTAGTTTAAAATTTTCCCCCAGCTGAGCATGATGGTGGACACCCCTAATCACAGCTACTTGGGAAGCTGAGGCAGATAATTTGTTAGTTCAAGCCTTTTAGGCAGCATAGCAGCCTCAAAGCAAAACAAAACAAAATTCGTTGTTACTAGAAACTGAATGTCAGTGATTTTTTTGACTAATTTATCATGATGATCATGATTTAAATCAATTAGGGATTTTATAAATATGATTAGGCTTAAACACTGAAAATTAGTACCTTGTTGTATTATTTTCTTTTTAAAATTGATTTGTGAAGAATGTGTCAGCCATCAATATTTTTCTTTATTCTGCGCAGATATTAGTGTTTTGAAAACTACTCAGATAATTATGAAAACAAGAATGGAAGTAATTTTGCTATAATAATAACTTCAATTATTTGAACAATTTACCAGTTTAATGTAAAAATCACAGAGGAGGGCCAGAGATTTAGCCCAGTGGTTCCGGCGCCTGCCTCGCAAGCGCAAGGTCCTGAGTTTGATCCCGGTAACCACATAGAATGCTGGGCGTGGTGACTCACGCCCACCAGCAATCAATACCACATACCACAGTGCTGGGCATGGTGGCTCACGCCTGTAATCCCAGCACTCGGGAGGCAGAGGCAGGAGGATTACTGAGTTTGAGGTTTGCCTGGGCTCCATAGTGAGCTCAGAACCAGCCTGAACTACAAAGCGAGACACTGTCTCAAAAAAAAAAAAAAAAATCGCAGAGGAATCATCTATCATGGAAATTATTTTTAAAAATCAAACAATAACTTATCAGATTTTCCTTCCAGCTTTGAAATCATAAAGTAGTGAATGAATTTTTTAGCAGACATTCAACTTATTCGTGGTCTCCATTTCTGGCAATACTACAGGGATTTCAATGTTAATAATCTTATACTTAGAGGTTCTTTGTATAACCATGCATACTCACAAAGAATTGGGAAAGTTGAAATATTGTTAATTTCAGTTAAACTTTGTGAATTAAATGTTTTTTTTGATAAGGTACTCTCCATAGTATCATACATTTTAAATACTTATCAAAATTTTGGAGCTCTTCATTTTACTCAATTTATTTAAAATTTAACTAATTGGTAAGAGCAGTCTTCAATGGCAGATTTATTAGTCAGAGTTATTAATTGACTGGACTAGGCTAACTTTATACTTTTTAAAATTTACATGTATAACACTGATGTGCTCTTTTGAACAATTCTACAACTTTTTAACTTATGCAAAGTTTTGTAACCACCAACAAAGTTACAGAACAATTACAGAACAGTTTTCTCTTAAAACATGTCATACTATACTTTGTAGTAAAATCTATACTCCTACTCAAAACTCCTGTAAATCACTTATCTGTTCTTCAAACCTATAGTTTTGTTTTTCTAGAAAGAACAATAGCACATGTTTAAAGTAATGGGGTGCATTTTGAAGGGAATTAGTAACACTGTGTATTTTACTGTAATAATCTTTTAAAATGTAAACTTTCACTATATATTTTGTGGTGGGTTTTTTTTTTTTTTTTTGGTATCACAGATCAAACTCATGACCTTGCACTTGGAGGTAACTGCCAGAAACACTGAGCTAAATCCCTGGCTCACCATACATTTTGATCACACTTCATAAGAAGCATACTGCTCTTTCTGTCAGCTGACAGAAAGGAATCTGGGAAAGGGGAAAAAATTTGAATTCATCCCTCTTCTGACCTTAAGGGAGAAAGAAAAAAATTTAAAAATATGAAAATTAATTCTTTAAAGACTATACTTATCTGTATGTACCCTTGGAAACCTTTGTTTGATAGAGGCACATTGCACAGTTAGAAGAGGACAGTTGCTGAGGAGCACATTGTTTTGAGTTCAGTTCTTTAAAGGTAATATGTGTGTGAAGACAAGTACAAGTAGAATGAACCTCACAACAGTATGCATGATAAATATTCACAGAAAAGGGCTGAGTAACTATGAAGAAGGGGTAGCTGTTGTTAGGTACTGGTGAAATCTGTGGAAATTGTATTTTTGATCTGATATTTATAGAAGGAATTCAATTAATGTTAAGCTAAGCCCCTGTGAATATTGTTAAGGTAGTTACAGATTTGAAAACAAAACAAAACAAAGAAAGATGGAGGGAAAGGCAGCTAGAATTTCCAATCCAAATAACTCAGTTGAGGGCCGGAGGGTTAGCTCAGTGGTTCCAGCGCCTGCCTCGCAAGTGCAAGGACCTGAGTTCAATCCCCAGTAACCACATATAATGCTGGGCATGGAGACATGCCCACCAACAATCAACACCGCATACCACAATGCCGGACGTGGTGGCTCACACCTGTCATCCCAGCACTCGGGAGGCAGAGACAGGAGGATTGCTGAGTTCGCGGCTGCTTGCCTGGGCACCATAGTGAGCTCTGGGCCAGCCTGAACTACAAAGTGAGACCCTGTCTCAAAAAGCAAAAAAAACAAAAAAACAAATAACTCAGTTGAATAATGGTGTCCTAATAGTAGTATATCATTTTTGCTGAAAATTTATTCTGTACTGTGCTCAGTGATATGTTAAACACTTTAGATAAAGTATCTTATTTAGTCCTTAGAGCAGCACTATGAGAATTATGGTTATTTTGTTTGTCATGAATTGCATATTTGTGTTCCTAATGAATTCATAAATTGAAACCTCAATAGTCAATGCTATGGTATTAAGAGGTAGGACTTAGGGAGTGATGAGCTTTTGAACGTGAAACTCACAGGATGGGATTTGAGGCCTCAGCAGAAAAGGGATGAGAGCTGTCTGCCCTACCCCAGGCACTGAAGAAGGCCACCTGGGGGACATAACCAGGAAAATGACCTCAATCAGGAACCTCTCCATGCAGACACTCAGATTTCAGACTTGAACAATAAATATTTAATGTTATAGTTCACATATAAGGTATCTGTTATAGTTCATATATAAGATATCTCCCCCAAATTTTGTATGTTCAGAGATGGGGCCTTTGGAATATGATTGCACCACAGAAGGCCTATACTCAACTGTGGTTCAATACGTTGATAAATTCAGAGAAGAATGTGTTCTTAGGAAGATTCCCGGTTGGAAGAGGTGTGTCACTGAGGACATGACCTAGAAGTCTACCTCTCTCTTTTTCTGCTTCTTGTTTGCTTTCTTTTCGTTTGCAGCCATCATGAGAAAAATATGTTTCTTTTGCCATATTCTCTGTTATGAAGTGTGCACATTGGAGGCATCTGACCACAGATTATAAACTATGAGCCAAATAAACTTCTCTTCCCATAAGTTCCAAGTATTGGGCATTCAGTTCCAGCAATGGGACTCTTTATGAACAGAGAAACTTGAAACTTGGTACCGGAGGGGTAGGACCATTGCTATGACTATATCTGATCATATAGTTCAGAGGTTTTTGAAACTGTTTGGGAAAGCAGTTTGGAAAATTTGGAGAATTGGGCTGGAGAAAGCCTACATCTGCTATATGTTGATCTTGTTTCTGGTTGGAGCCCAGAAGACCACAATAATAGGAATATGGGCAGTAAAGCCCAGGCTTGTTAGATTTCAGATGGGAATGAGGACTCTACTTGGAATCAGATTAGAGTCAATGCATTTTACATCCTGACAAAGAACTTGCCTTTATTTTTCCCATGTCCTAAGACTTTGAATGAGTCTGAATTTAAAGGTAGAAATTTCAAGGCAACCCAATATCAAGGCTGTGGCATAGGTAATGCTAACTGCTTTTAGCCAGATCTACAGTAAGAATCAGGAATAGAGTAAAGCTAAAATCTGTGAAAATTTTGCAGTTTGACTGAAAAGGAAGCACCCATGAAGTTGAGACCTAGAAAAGGGGGGTTGCTAAACTGATTAATAGCATTAAAAAGAACCCAAGAACTTCGCATCAGGATGGTAGGAAAGATGGCTTGAGGGTATCTCAGAAATTAGCCAGGGTAAAAGGACAAACTTTTGAGGAATTTTGCTTTAGAAGAGAGCCTTGGGCTATTTTGCTCCCTCAGAGCTGCCTAAGGAAGTATATTTCTGAGTTCTGCTATGCAGGCTTTCTGAGGCCACTGCAAGCATGGTCACAGGGTGTCCATCTACTGACTCAGCTGAAAACAGACTTTGGTGTTATCTAGATTTACAGGCATGCTGAATGCAAGAGTTAATGAGGTCCTGGAGCCTTCCACTCAGATTTCAGAAAGCCTAAGAAGCCAGAAAATGTGATTTGACAGGGTCACAGTCTCTGTCAGGCCCCCCAGATATATGAACATGTCTGTAAGAATGAAGCTGACGCTGCAGTGGAGAATTCAGCAGTTGAAGAGGCCAGTAATGGCCTTCTAAGGAAAGCTGTAGCATGAGCAAAGCCAGCCCTCGAGAAGAGGCATGTGGATGGCAATTAGCAAGATCATAAGGGCATGGCTGTCCAAGCCCTTTGGAGTTTACATCTTGCCCCCACATTCCCTGGGTGTTGGGTGGTTTAACATTTGTTCTGTTGTGTTTTAGGTCTTGGTTAGATCCACATTCTCTCTATTACTCTCTTTAAGCCGTCAGTCCTCCTCGTATAATTTGCAGGTATCAGGTGTTCTGTCTTAGCAATGAGAAAATTGACTAATAGAAGCATCCAGGCTGTGGCATACTGTTATAGCAGCCAGAGCTGACTGAGATACCTGTAGATGGGAAAATTAAATTAGTGAGGTTGTTGTTCACTCAAGATTGTAAATAGGACTTGCTAGAACTGTGATTCAAACCCATTTGAAACTGGGTCTGATTTAGAGATCAAATTTGAATCGGGTAAAAGTTCAGAGACCTAAGACATTATTGTTATAAAAGAGGAACATATTTTGAAAAGTGAAAAGATAATTTTTACATACATTTAACTTAATGACATTCAAAAATAGAACCAATAGGTGGTTCTATGTACAAAGACCACTTATTTAAAAATTATTCCACTACTCTACTATAAAGCCATTGTGATAAGAACTGTATGGTACTGGCAAAAGTAACAGACTTGAGGACCAGTGGAGTAGATTAGAAGATCCAGACACAACCCCAGATACACTAAGCCACCTTATTTTTGACAAAGGAGCCAAACATCGCCAGTGGAGGAAAGACAGCCTCTTTAACAAATGGTGCTGGAAAAACTGGCCAAAAACTAAAGCTAGACCTATGTCTTTCACCATGCACAAAACTAAATTCACAATGGATTTGAGACTTAAACATTAAAACAGAAACAATAAACCTTCTAGAAAACAGGTTACATAAAACTCTTGGAGACATTGGCTTAGGCAGAGACTTCATGAATAAAACCTCTATAGCACAAGAACTAGCAGAAAGAATCAACAAATGGGATCTCATCCTACTAAAAAGCTTCTACACAACAAAAGAAATCACTGGCACCACTAAAAGACAACCAACAACATGGTAAAAAGTCTTTACTAGCTGTTTGTCAGACAAAGGGCTATTATCTACAATATACAAGGAACTTAAACAAATTAGTCTCCCCAAGTTTAAAGACCCAATTCAAAAATGGACATCTGAAATGAACAGACATTTCTCAGAGGTAGAAGCCAAAGCAGCTAAGAAGCATATGAAGAAATGTTCAACATCGCTGGTCATTCGAGAGATGCAGATGAAAACAACACTGAGATTTCATCTCACTCCACAAAGAATGCCTGCTATTACAAAATCAACCAACAATAAATGCTGGCGAGGCTGTGGGAAGAAAGGAACCCTTCTCCACTGTTGCTTGGATTGTAGACTTGTGCAACCATTGTGGAGATCTGTGAGGAGATTCCTAAGAAAACTAGGACTAGGGGTCCCATTCGACCCTGCTATCCCCCTGCTAGGAATATACCCAAAGGAATTTTAAAAACCACAATGAAAAGACAGATATATACCCTTGTTCATAGCAGCTCAGTTCATGATAGCCCAATCTTGGAAACAACCCAAATGCCCATCAACTGGAGACTGGATAAAGATGTGTTTTTTTTTTAAATGGAGTATTACTCTGCCATAAAGAATGACAAGATTGATTCATTTATGTGCAAATGGAGACACCTGGAGGACACACTAATAAGTGAAATAAAGAGAACACAGATATGAAAATACCAGATCTTTTCTTTGATATAAGTACCTGTAGAGGTAAAGGAGCTCTAGAATGTATGATAGTTTTTGTAGAATGGGAACTATCCAAGAGAAATTTGGTGTGGGAACATAATGAGGGGAAGGAATAAATATGATTTGGAAAAAAATAAAAGAGTATGTATATAGGGGGTGGGGAGGTGGTGGGTGGGCAGGGATGTGGGTAAAAATGAGAATTAACCTGTGTCACATATTCGTACAAATTCCCCAATGTTTTGTGTGATTGTGAGCTGTGTATATAATGTACCAATAAAGTTTACTGAATAATGAAGAAAAATTATTCCACTTAACTAGCATTTACATAACTATAGTTAGACCCACAATATTAGGTTCACAAAAGAAAGGGAGGGCTTACTTCATACAAAAAGTATGTTTTGTAGAGATAGTTTGATGTATATCTCTATATTGGATACTATTATATCTAAAGCAAATTACTCTTATAATTTGTGATTAGATAATAAATTGTCACTTGCCCCAAAGAGATTATCTTTTTTGTCATGGAAATATCCCCATTTTTCTTTTTATGATAGGCAGTTTGAATAAATCTCAACAGGACAAAACAAGTGGTTATGTTTTTTATAAATGCAGATATTGACATGATGAGGAAAAATTTGGAGGTTTACTCTCAGTCACTTTGGAAAAGATGTCAAAAATGTATGGCTTAATCTAGGCTGAGAGTTTGTGCTGAAAATAAACCTTTCTCCTGGAATAATTCGGACTGAAGAAAACATGGACTATTGATATCTGCCAGTACAGAATAGTAGTGATAAAAATACAAGGGCCTCAAAATATTTTTTCTTGAAGTCTTTCATTTTGGAAGTCAAATACAGATGCAGACATGAATGTATTGTCCTTTTATTTGTTTCTGTTATTCATAGCACACTTGCGCTATTTTTATAAAGCAAAGTGATACCAGTTGATTTGACTGGAGACCTGACACTAAGAAAAATGCAAGGCCACATAACTCCTACCAAGAATGCACATCTGTCCTTTAGAACCCTGTCCTACCACAACTAATTCAAATGGAAGCCACAGAAAGTCTGAGATGAAAAGTTGACAGTTTACTGCTATCCACCAAATAAGACACAGAGAGTTTGAAAGAGTTAATACTTTTTGAAATTGCCTTATATTTTCAGCAAGTGGCCCCATGAGATCTGACTTTTTATTCCATAGGATTTTATGAAATATTATTCTTTTGGGGTGTTAAGCTGTTTCCAATTTACTCCATTTGACATTTCTGAAGACTCCCTGCTAAGTATAGCTTTTGAATAGAGAATTTTTTACAGATTTTAAAGGGTATAATATGAAGACTGAAAAATGTCTTGGTTAATAATGAAAAATCAATAGCCAGAGAACTAACATTTGAACATTATAATAAAAAAATAATATATTGATTCAATGATGGAAAACAAAACTGTCATATGACTTAATAGTCTTATTAACATGAACAAATTACAGTACTAGATTTAAGTGAAAGAACTATTTTTACTTTCTTTTTGGTCTCAGAACTCAATTTAAAGAAATGGATTCACTGTCAAAAGACAAAATTACAACAAATGTAGTTATAGTCTATTTGGCTTTTATTTATGATTTATGAATTGGAGTAGCCTCTATATTACAAATTGAGAGGGCTGACTGCATAAGAGCAAAAAACTGGGTTTTGTAAAGTAAGAGCAAGGGACAGAAAAATAGGGGGAAACTGGTTTATATTTAGTTACTTTTTTTTTTTTGAGACAGTCTCGCTTTGAGGTTCAGGCTGGCTCTGAGCTCATTATGTAGCCCAGGCAAGCCTGGAACTCAGCAATCCTTCTGCCTCTGCTTCCTGAGTGCTGGGATTACAGGTGTGAGCCACCACACCCAGCACTGTAGTGTGTGGTACTGATTGATAGTGAGCGTGAATCACCATGCCCAGTATTGTTATATGTGGTTACCCAGAATGGAACGAGGGACCTTGTGCTTGCTAGGCACTGAGCTAAATCAGAGTTAAAGCAGAGATTTTACACTGACTCAAGTTGACTAGTACCTCCTGTTTTCAACAAAACTGGCCTGTTTGAAATTTATGTGCTTTTTAAAATTTTTGTTTGATTATGTAGTACTTAACAAGACTACCTCCACTTTTCATTTTGGTTTGGTGCAATTTCTCATAATTTTTGTTTAATGATTTCTCACTTTTGATCACACATGACTAAAACCTAGGACCTTAGCTGCTCTCTGTTGTTATCACCTTGGATTTCTAGTCTCCAAAAGTCATACAAAGTTTACGTTATGTTCATATCATGCATTTTATCATGTTAGACAAATGGAAACCGTATTATGTTAGACAAATGGAAACCGTATTATGTTTGATGCATGACTGGTTGCAAACATATGAAAATTTCAGGAGGCGATGACACACCAAACTGGCCATGGAAGTACATACCTATAATCCTAATACTCTGTGAAATTGAAGCAGGAGGATTACAAGTTTGAACCTAATGGAGGGCACTTAGCAAATTGGTAAGATTTTGTCTGAGAAATAAAGTTTTAAAAAGCCAGAAATGTAGTTCTGAGTTTAATTCTCATAACCACAAAACCTTTTGTTAAATAATCTCAAATTAAACTTTTACAAAGTTCTCAACAACAAAAAGCCAAACAAAGCACACTGTAGATTTTATGTGTAGTAGCAAAGGTCTCATTCCATTTATATTTTCAAATATGAGATGCTGTTCAAAGTCTTGGTAATATAACCTCTATTTCCAACTGTATCTCATCGTAGAAAGAGAATACTCTGATTTAATATATGTAAATAAGAATAATCATGGTCAAAGGAATGGGAAAAATGAGAATGTACTGATACAAATTCTCACTGTTGATGATTATCATAATGTATATATAAAATGTACCAATAAAATCAATTTAAAAAAGAATAATCATGAATACTTTTGGAGTTCTAGAAGCTGAAATAAGGTAGGGAGAGAGTAAATTCTTTAATTTTTGTTCAGTGCGTGCTTAGTAAAACCATTGTACATTACAGATAACTTAAAGGAAGAAAAGGCTTTCCTAAAGCTAGAAAACAGAATGGTAAGAGAATCAATAAAAATTAAAAATAAGGAAACCATTAAAAAACTCATAAATCATCAGTTCATTCAGCCTCATGTAATTAATTCTTGTTGAGTTTGATCTTATTTAGCAATTTCATGATTCCGTCCATTTCTTCACTGCAGTCCTGGAATATTTTACTTAGTCCTAGAATGTGATTTTAAAATTATCATAAATCTGTACTTGTCAAAGTGCTTTCCATAAATCTCCTTGAAGGTATGCTTGAAAGAATTATAGTTGCTTGCAAATGAAACCAACCAACCAAGAAAATATCTCAACAACTTTCAGAAAAACATAAGAATAGAGCAATTGACTGTGGATAACTAACTCTAAATTGGTCCTGGTTAATAATCAGGGAATCTGATTATTTCTGTGGCTTACTATGTTTTAGCATAATAACCAGAATTAAGGCTGAAAACAGATTGCTGGGGTTCTCTTGCAAGTTTTGGGACACATGTCTATAACATGCCTGTAAATATAACAAAGAGAAGGCTCAGCATCATTTAAGTTGACAGCACTTTCCATATAATTTATCTCATCAAATAAGCCTTATTCTGGAGAAGGATGTGCTAGAGACTGAACCCCCAGTCTTGGGCGTATTTAGCATGTGTCCTATTATTGAACTCTATCGTTAGCCTCTACTTAGTATCTCTTTTACACATGAGAAATACACTCTTCAGAGCCTTAGAAATCCAAACTGAATAGTCTGAAAGTAATCTAAGAAAGATTTGATTTAAATTTTTATTTTAAGAAGTATTTGAAACACTTGATTAGTCTTGTTCAAAGGCAAATACGACTGGGCTATGGATGTATCCCGAGTAGTCCAGTTGTGGTAGAGCACTTGGCTAACTCGTGCAAAGTCCTGTGTTGGATTCCCAGAATAACAACCAAAACCCAAGGCAAGCACTGTATAAAAATGGTCATCACTGTGAACAAAAACTTCTTTTAATAAGATTCAGTTTTTAAAGTAAGTTTTTAAGCAATCAGGACTATTTTGATAAAACAAACTTTTCATATCTTAGGTCAATTACTTAAAAGAAAAAATAGTTACATTTTTCAGATCAATACTCCAGGAAAACTTTCATTTTAGCAGGGGGGAAAAAATCTACTTTGAATTAGTATTTTATTAATACTAAGGCTAACTTTGAAGTAAAGTTTTATAAAAACTCCATTGATGTCTATCAGTTTGGACCACCAAAAATATGATTTTCAGAAACCCAATATAACCTTTAATAAATCCATAAACTTTTCCTCTTTAACAAAATCATTCTTCACATTTTTCTTTCTCAAATCCATCTTATTTTCTCTGCAGTTTTTTCCCTGTACAATTTCTAGTGATTTAAATTATTTATATAGTTTTCTTTGTGTGTTCTGCATTCACAGATTCAACAAACCATAGATCAACACTGTTTGAAAAATGTGTCTGTAGTAAACATGTACAGTTTTTTTCTTTTCATTATTCTTTACATAATGAAATCTAACAATTATTTGCATAGCATTTGCCTACATTAGGAATGATAAGTAATCTAGGGATGATCTAAATTATATAGGAAGTTGTGTGTAGTTTGTATGCAATAGTTTGCCACTTAATTTAAGTCCCTTGAGAGTCTGGATTTTGTTTTCTACCCAGAGTTCTGGAACCAATCTTCATGGATTTTGAGGAACAATTTTATTACTTACATATTTTAAGGCTTTAGTACTCTTTATTTCTAGTGAAAACCAGTGACCAATGTAAATTTATACACTAGTATTCACTTTAATAATTTTAAAAAATTTTGTGCTTATTAATAAATGGAAATAGATTTCTTTTCCACACCATAAGAAGTAAGAATATTTCTTATTCTTATAAACATATTAAGAAGTAAAGCTTATAGATTTAATTAAGACTTTTCATCTGTCATTTTCCACTTTCTCTGTCCCTTTCAGATTCTACGTGTTCAATTTCCATAAGCAATAGTGATCCAAATAATCCTGATTTGTACTTCCAAAAAGAGATTTAGGTAGAAATTTTACAGCTCAGAGTTCGGGGTGTGGAGAAAAAAATGCAAGGGTTTTTTTCCAAGAAATAGTATAGAGTATCAGGACAAAATTTTAAGATCTGAATGTCTATAAAGTTTATATAGGTGGATAAAGTATCCACTTCTGGTTGAACTGGATTTAATTCATTTTGCTCAAATGTGATCTTGAGATTTCTCTGGAAAATGGGTAGAAGCTTTACTGCTGCATGATAGGCCCAAAGGATAGCTAGGATCTGTCCTGACCAGGGAGAGGGATTATTTGGGTGTCACATTATGATCAGGAAGATTCACATTGGATGCAGAAATAGCAATCAAAAAATCACAGAAATTCTTGATAGGGTTTTATAAGAAAGGATACAGTTGAAACAAGGTGAAAATTTAGAAGCTTGTTCAGAATAATTGGAATGCTAGGAATGTGTACACTATTTTAGAGACTAGTTTAGACAGGTGGCTTTCAATTCGGATTTCTGTTTCTTAACTGACTGGTTATGTAATGGGACCCATTGACAAACAGAGAAGATTGAGCATTTTCTGTGCATAAACTTGGCATAGAAAACTCTACAAATGAAACAAATCTATTTTTTCTGAGTTTTATTAATAGTTCAACTAGCTTTTCTTATCTTCAGGGTGGGATAGAAATTTATTCAATAGGTTGGCAAATTCAATTTTTCCTATAAATTAGTTGCTCAATTTTTTTTTTTTTTTTTGAGACAGGGTCTTGCTTTGTAGTTCAAGCTGGCTCTGAGCTCACTATGTAGCCCAGGCATGACTCGAACTCAGCAATCCTCCTGTCTGCCTCCCGAGTGCTGGGATTGCAGGCATGAGCCAGCATGCCTGGCACTGTGGTATGTGGTATTGATTGCTGGTGAGCATGAGTCACCATGCCTGGCATTGTATGTGAGATCAAACTCAGAACCTTGCACTTGAGAAGCAGGCACCAGAACCACTGAGCTAAATCTCCAGCCCAGTTGCTCAAATTTTTAATTTTTTCTCTAAAGAAACTAAGCTTTCAGAAATCTTTTTAGAATTTTAAAAGAAGAACATGGATCATAAGAAAAATCCCTGGTTAAGGCTAATTTGAAAGCCCTTATTTTAAAATACACTTCTTAGGTGAGCAGTCTTGTTTATCTGGAACATCCCACGTGATGGTCTTTGTAATTCATGTTATCATCAGTAAGATTTTGGTTCTTTTCCAAGTATGTTGCAGGTTCTAGAACTCAACTTTTATCCTTGTAAAAGGCAGGAATAACCAGAAAGTGGAAATTAAAAATGCACTTTTATGTTGAATCTTTCTGTTTCTGACAGCAAAAATATCGAGTCAAAGGCTACAAGGCTGAACTGCATGGTCTAGCCCATCGCACACTGTCCTGAGGGAGGTGGGTGCTCCCCTCTTCTGTATCTACCTTATCCTCTCAGGGTAGTCTTATTTTTCGGTGGCACATAAGCTCTGAAGGTCCCAAACCATGTCTGCCTGTCAAGTGGCTTTTATGCTGAGATCCTTTTGACCAATTTAGCTAATGATTTCCCCCTCCCAGCTGTACAAGAAACAAAAGGGGACAGAACATGAAATTACTGTGAATTCCCTAAAGCCAGAATTCACATTCTTTAGGAATTACCATTTACTGCCAATTTCCGTTGGGCACAGCTACCTGACCCTCCCTATGGGGCTCAATCCTGTCATTGCAATTTCAAAACCTGCCAGTGACTTCTATTTTGAAATCACAAACCCCAAAGGTCAAAGGGTCTCTTATAATACAGAGCAACCCTTAGGACCCACCCCAAGGTCATGTGCTCTCAGGACTCAATGCAAAGAAAAAGGGGATCCCATAACCTTCGGGACTCCAGGAAGAAGTCAAGAGGACCCAGAAGTGGCCAGCACACCTTTTTTTTTTTTTGCATTTGTCAGGGTTAGTGAATAGTTGTGTTTTGGGTCTTGTTTTTGGTCACCAGGAAAGTAAAAAAAAAAAAAAAAAATTACCTTAAATGTAATTATACATCTGATTGGCTTTTATTTGTGATTTATGAGTAGGGGCAGCCTCTAGTCTACAGAATAGAATGAAAGATCCTACTGCATAATATCAGAATAGTAAGTTTTGTAACTATAAACAGAGAAAAATAAAATAAAAATAGGAAAAACACCCTGACTGATTAATACTAGGTTACTTCTGGTTACTATTTGGTTAAAGTTAAAAACTTAAAAGAAGTCCTTATTACCCTGGCTTGGGTAAACTAGAATTTCCTGCTTTTAGAAAAATCGAATCTGCTTGGAGATCTATATACTTTAGTTTTACTCTAGGGCATTTCGCATGAGTGACTCCATATTGATTTTTGGCTTTACTATGGGTGAGGTGTTTAGTGCAGGAGCTCAGTCTAAAACAACAGCTTCTCATAATTTTTGTTTAACATTTCCACTTACCAGAGTATTACGGAACAGCATCACACCATTCACATATGAAGTAAGTATGTATGATGTGACTGCTCTTGTGCTGAGCAGAGTAGGCACTGGGGATTCAGGACCAAACAAGACAGGTGAAGTCTGTTCCCAGGGGATCACACAATGGAGAACTTGGTGTCCTGTAGAAGAGAAGAAAGGTAGAAGGAATCTTGGCCAGCATGTGCTCAGTTGAGAAGAAGGGAAAGGTGCTGTTCATTCTACTTGCCGAAGAAAACTTTGGGAAAAATAACCATGAGCATACATGTATTTCCTTACTACATCAGTTGGGTGTTTGTACCTGAAATTCAGGAAAGAAGTTTGCGCAGAGGGGGAAAGATCATAGGAGTCTTTAAGTATATGCTGGATGAAAATCAAAGGACTAGACTAGGGAGGCGGAATGAGGAGGGCAGAGAGAGGAGTCAAGAGAAAGAGAACAGGACCTCAGAGCATTGAAAGGGCAGATTGCAAAACCAGTTCTGATGACGTCTGTCCCTCTGAGACCCATGAGAGTCAAGGATGATGGTTCAGTGGACTCACCTTTCAACCTCAGCACAAATAAAGCAATACTGAATCTTGACTTTATACTACTTCCTTGCTCATGTTTTTCCTGATGATGCTAATTCTGCAACAGGCCTGCCCCTTTCTTGTTTAGGAGATTTGGAAGCCAATTACAGGAAGCTCAGGAAAACTGTGATGCATTGTATTTCATAAGAAGGTAGGACATACTAAATATTGGTTCAAACATTAAAATTTTCAGTCCATAACTTGTTAGGTTACAGTGACAATGACCATCTATTAAAAAGGGTTCTGATACTAATAATGACAATGCTATCTTTACATGCATGCTGGGCACCAATTTTATGCTGTCAAAAACTTGCTCTCTCATTTAATTTTTAATATTATCTGGTAAGCATATCCTAACATCCTTATTTTTACAAAGAAACTCAAACTTATCATCTCTGGATACTTCCTGACCAAAATAACATCATACTCATTTTTTTTTCTTTTTGCAGCACTGAGTAATGAACTCAGGCATCTCTGAGCTATATCCTTCTTCAGTTTCTTTTGAGAAAAGGACCTGCAAACTTGCTCAGGGTAACCTTGAACTTTGACTTCTCCTGTCTCAGCCCCACACATAGCAGGAACCAGAGGCATGCATCACCATGCCCATCTCAATACATTTCTGCAATGAGTTAGTAAGCATGCTTGTAGAAAATAGAAGCAGTGAATTAATCTGACCTTTCATGCTGTAATTGACGGTCTCAAAAGGTTAATATTAGGGCCCATAAAATAATCAATGTTTATTGAAAAAAAAGGGAATGAGCTTTCAGAAATTTGAGTTAATTCTTTATGTCACTAATGTTTTATGCACATTTCAGTGTTTGGCATAAGGTGTGGACATGGCATGTGATGATAAGGTAAAAGCAGCTTAAATTTAACAACACTGAAAGGGTGAAATTATGTTTAGAGTGAACAGGTTCCTGCCAGCAGGAAGGAAAATGGCCCAAGTGCTGAACATGTTGGACTTAAGAGTTTGAAATGTTGTATCCTCCTTGGGTACCTCCCATTGTATCTTAGAGAACATTATTGATGTGGTCAACAGGGTGCTAAGTCATGTCAGTTGCATCATTTGTGCAAGTCCTTTCCCATAATTCTCTGTTATAACTGGATAATTGGATGCAGTTCATATGAATGAACCTTAAATAAACTCAAAGTAAAGAAAGGACATGGCAGGTCATGTTGGCAAGTCTGGCACACATGTGTCTTAGTTTGGAATTTTGGAATTTTCCAGGGGTTCTTTAATTCTTTTCTTCTGTTTTTCAAAGGGTTTTTTTTTTTTTTTGAGACAGGGTCTCACTTTGTAGTTCACGCTGCCCCTGAACTCACTATGTAGCCTGGACTAACCTTGAACTTGTGGAAATCCTCCTGTCTCTGCCTCCCAGGTGCTGGGATTATACGTTTGAGTCACTGCGTGTATCCAGCATAGGGTTCATTGATTCTTTTTTTTTTTCTATTTGACTCTTTATTGGTACATTACATATACACATCATGATTACGGTCAACATTGAGAGCTTGTACCAGTATATGACATGACTTAACTCTCATTTTTCCCCTTCCCCTACCCACCCTACACACCCCTACCTCTATATGCACAAGCTTTGTTTCCTTTTTCTACCATCATATTTTCTTTCCCCTCATTACTTACCCCTAAACCTCATTCCCCTTTGAATTTTATTATTTCACAATATCTATCATGCATTCTAGAACTCATTTGCATCTTCAGTTTCTCATACCAAAGATATGATATTTACACATCTGTGACCTATTTGACTTATGATATGTCCTTAAGGTATGTACATTTGAGTATAAATACTCAAAATTATAATTTTTTATGGCAGAATAATTCTCCATTTTATGTCTTTCACTGTGTACTAAACTAAATGAAAGTGGAGTGAGACCAAAATATTCAAACAGAGACTTTAAACCTGCTGCAAAACAGGTTAGTAGAACTCTTGGAGACACTGGCTTAGGGAAAGACTTTATAAACAAAACCTGTATAAAACAAGAACTAGCAAAAGAAATCAACAAATGGGATCTCATCTTATTAAAAAGCTTCTGCACAGCAAAAGAAACCACCAGCAGAGTGAAAAGACAACCAACAACATGGGAAAAATTTCTTTACCAGCTGTTCCTCAGACAAAGGGCTACTACCTAGAATATATAAAGAGCTTTAAAAAATCAGCCCTCCCAAATTTAAAGACCCAATTCAAAAATGGGCTTCTGAAATGAACAGTCACTTTTCAGAGAAAAATGTAAAAACAGCTAAGAAGTATATGAAGAAATAATCAATGTCACTGGTCATTCAAGAGATGCAGATGAAAACAACACTGAGATCCACAAAGAATAACTGCTATTTCAAAATAGCAATTTCAGCAACAAATGCTGGTGAGGCTGTGGAGAAAAAGGAACCCTTCTCTACTGTTGGTGGGAATGTAGACTGGTACAACACAGTAGATCTACACTATGTAGATCAGTGTGGAGATTCCTCAAAAAACTAGGATTAGAGGTCCTGTTTGACCCTGCTACTCTCCTGCTGGGGATATACACGCAAGATTTATAAGATTCATATCACAGCGGCACATGTGCACCCATGTTTATAGCAGCTCAGTTCATAATGGCTAAATCTTGGAAACAATCCAAATGCTCATAACATAAAGACGATACGGATTCTTTGATTCTTTTTTTTTTTGAGACAGGGTCTCACTTTGTAGTTCAGGCTGGCTCTGAGCTCACTATGTAGCCCAGGCAAGCCTGGAGCTCAGCAATCCTCCTGCCTCTGCCTCCTGAGTGCTGGGATTACAGGTGTGAGCCACCACGCCCGGCACTGTGGTATGTGGTATTGATTGCTGGTAGGCGTGAGTCACCACGTCCAGCATTGTATGTGGTTACCGGGATCAAACTCAGGGCCTTGCGCTTGCGAGGCAGGTGCTGGAACCACTGAGCTAAATCTCTGGCCTGGATTCTTTGATTCTTATCTCTGCCTCTGAATGGAGGCTTTAGGACAGAGGTCAGGGAGGTTGCCGCGGAGGCACTGCCCAGGTTCAGTGGTCCCATAGTCCCAGCTCTACTATTATATTTTATTACAAAGGAAGTCTGCCTGGTAGGATAAACTCTGGATCGTTTTTACTCTTCCTTCATTTACTGTGTTTTTCTATTGCCCAGTTTTCCTTCTTTAGCCAGTCTCTTCCACTCCCACTCAGATCTTATTGCCAGTTTATCAGTCCAGTGGTGTGATACAGGGATGACTGTGTCTTTGTTCATTTCATGCCTGACTTTTTCTGATTTCCTTCAGTCCTGATACAGGCCCTACTGTGATGTCCTCTGAAATTCCGATAACCAGCAGGCGTAAAATGGAATATGCCTCCCTATTTTTCAGTCTTCAAGTGTGATGCAGATATTTTAATTTCTATGATGTTGTGCTTCATATAGTCTAATCATCAGAACATAAAAGACTGAAATACTGCAGAAATTTTTTACAGGAATCTTCTTCCTGTCTTATAATCTCTTGTTCAGGGCATGCATCATTAGATTTAAAAGTAAAAATGAACATACAAAAGACGTTGTCTACCGAATCTGGTAATTTCAGCTTGAATCAGATGCTAGGGGAGAAGTCAGTTGTTGAAAATGGTCTCAGACAGTGTTGGAATTTAAGAAATAGTACTGGGGGGAAGTGGATTTCATTCAGTCCTTTGAATGAAAGATTTCTTGGCCAGGAGAAAAGAGACTGTTTAGAGAAGAAATGAAAGCTGGGAAAACTGGAGGAGGCCTTTGAAGCTAAGAGCCAGGAATCTGCTCCCCATAAGAAGAACAATAGGCGCTGCTGGGCAGGTGACCTGGTCAGAGCTGTAGGTGAGAGAAGTGGTTTTTACCAATCGGTTAAATTAAATATGTACTGTGTGCCTGAGATGTCTGTTAGATCCACTGTTGTGATGAAAAGGCCTGGAGGACGTTACAGTGGCAAATAAATGAGAAAAATCTATGGTTCAGATATTCCTGACTTTCACTGCTTTTCCTTTAAGCAAATAGAACACAACTCCAGTTCAAGGAATAGACACCATTTTGACTTTGGCAAATTAATTTTGAAAAATGTTTTAGTTCTAACTTTTCTACTACTCTTTCTACAGGAATTGTATTTGTGACATCATTTAAAACTGAGAGGTTTTTCTCTACTTTCCATTATAATGAATATTCTATCATCTATCTATCTATCTATCTATCTATCTATCTATCTATCTATCTATCTATCTATCTATCTGCCTATCTATCTAGCTATCTATCATTGCTCCAATATAGTATTCCTTCAAGAAGCATTTGATTTTTTAAAAATTGAATTCTTTATTGGTACATTTTATATACAGCTCACAATCACACTCAACATTGGGGAATTTGTACCAGTATATGACAGAAGTTAATTGTCATTTTTACCCATATCACTACCCACCCCATAACCCCCATCCCCTGTATACATGTCCTTTTTTTCCTTTCAAATCATATTTATTCTTTCTCCTCATTACTTTCCCCTACTACATTCCCTTTGAGTATTTCCTATTTCACAAAATCTATCATACATTCTAGAATTCATTTATATCTGCAGGTTCTCATACCAGAGAAAAGATGGTATTTACATATCTGTGATCTATTTTTTTCACTTATTAGTATGTCCTTAAGGCGTGTCCATTTGTGCATAAATGAATGAAACTTGTCATTCTTTATGGGAGAGTAATACTCCATATTATTTATACACACACACATCTTCTTTATCCAGTCTCCAGCTGATGGGCATCCGGTTTGTTTCCAAGACTGTGCTCTCACAAACTGAGCTGCTATGAACATGGGTGCACATATGTCTTTACAATATGATTCTTTTAATTCCTTCGACTACATTCCTAGCAGGGGAACAGCAGGGTCAAATGGGATCTCTAATCCTAATTTTTTGAGGAATCTCCACACTGATCTCCACAATTGTTGCACAAGTCTACATTCCCACCAACAGTGGAAAAGTGGTTCCTTTATTCCTGCAGCCTCGCCAGCATTGCTGGTTGATTTTGCAATAGCAGCCATTCTTTGTGGAATGAGATGAAGTCTCAGTGCTGTTTTCATCTGCATCTCTCAAATGACCAGTGATGTTGTACATTTCCTCATATGCTTCTTGGCCGCTTTTACTTCTTCCTCTGAGAAGTGTCTGTTCATTGCAGATGCCCATTTTTGAATTGGGTCTTTAAACTTAGGAGGGATGGTTTGTTTAAGTTCTTTATATATTCTAGATAGTAGCCCTTTGTTTCACAAATAGCTAGTAAAGATTTTTCCCCATGTTGTTGGTTGTCTTTTAGCAGTGCCAGTGGTTTTTTTTTGCTGTGCAGAAGTTTTTTAGGAGGATGAGATCCCATTTGTTGATTCTTTCTGCTAGTTCTCGTGCTATAGAGGTTTTGCTCATGAAGTCTCTGCCTAAGCCAATGTCTCCAAGAGGTTTAACTAACCTGTTTTCCAGCAGGTTTATTGTTTCTGTTTTAGTGTTTAAGTGTCTAATCCATTGTGATTTTAGTTTAGTACATGGTGAAAGAGATAGGTCTAACTTTAGTTTTTGGCAGGTTAAAGCTCAGTTTTTCCAGCACCATTTGTTAAAGAGGCTGTCTTTCCTCCGTTGAAGATGTTTGGTTCCTTTGTCAGAGATAAGGTAGCTTAGTGTGTCTGCAGTTGAAGAAACATTTGATTCTTAACAACATGAAACTGGCTTTATTTTCACTAACTTTTTAGTACTTTCTAAACATCATTGTGTAATAATTGAAGTTTTTAAAAAGTTGATGTATAGAAATAAATTATTTATATTTATAAATCATTTATTGGAAAACAAGGAAACTTTCAACTTTATTCAGAGTTGAATTGCAAAGGAAAATATACAAAGATATACTACTGTATGTTATAGACCCATATATTTTATATAATTTATGTATATTCGTATGTACAGTAGTATGATATATATTCTGTATGTTTTAGCATCATGTTAATTGTTCTCCTTTAATTAGTTAAATTTTTCTTTACTGTGTAAGTTTAGTAAAGGATAATGACATTGGGATATACAGTAATAGCTCTAGTTGTGTTCCTGGCAAAGGCAAAGGCATCTCAGAGCTATTTGGTTAGCACCACCGTGTCAACTATGAGCTCTTTGTGTAGCAGTTACATACACAAAGTTTTATTGCTATAATTCAATCTCTTGTTCATTTCCATAGATTCAATCTATGCCTTTCTTCTTCTAGAGTCATGAAGTGAACCCAAAGTTTAGGTGTGTGGGCCAAGGAGAAATCAAATATTGGAGGATCCTAGTTGTTGCACTGAGCACTGAATACTCTTGAGTGAATCTTTGTCTAAAAGCAGCAGATGTTGGGAGCAAGTTGCTACATGTACTGAAACTAATTCTCATTATATATCATCCTGTTACTCTTTAGTGCCAGGAAGGGTAGGAGTGCCTTTTAAACAACCTGTTTACTGCTAGGGAGCAACATAAACATTAGGGAAAATAGAGAGATTCATCTAGTTCAATTGAGTTTGTCAAATGATAATTTGAATTGCTCTTTTAAAATTGCACAGTTGAAAAGTCTTGCAATTGTTCCCCGTCTCTTCAGGGAGTATCCCTCATGCCAAATAGATGCAAAATGTACTCTTCTCTCAAATGCTCCCTAGGGAAAGCTTGAACATAGTTTCTTGGCAAACCCATTCCAGTATGTCATATTTCTTAAAAATAAGAAATTGGACCCTGTCTCACACTGCACAAAGACATTTCTTCACATTTGTCTGTAAGGGAGCTGGGGGTGGAATAATTCAGGTACCATTATCCCCAGAATCTCTTTATGTGTCTGAAAAAGATCATGATGATTTTCATCTTGGAACCAGTATCATCAGGATGCCCTGACAGAAGATGTCCTGACATAAGCCAGATACACTTAGGGCATTATTATTTCTGGTGGATTATTCCTGGTTCTGTGATCATATGCTTTGATTCTGATTTTAATAAGGATTTTGCCTTGGGAAGAGGATTGCTAATGTAAAAACACTGCAATGATGGGTAAGATATGTTTTCATTTTGTGGTAATCAGTAGATTTTGATGACAATAGTTACTTGTTTCTTCAGGGTTATTGTTCTTTTTTCTTTAGTGGTTTTTAAATTATTCTAACTGGATAGCCCATACTCTTTTAGTTCTCTTTATTATTATTAGCCAATTTTAAGCCTTATTCTTTAAAAATCCTATTTCCCGAGAGACTTTTTTTACATTTTCTTAATTGCTATTAAGGCAGCATCTTAAAGCCAGTACTGACTCTATCAAGCACCATAGACCTCTAAAATTAATGTCACACAAATGAGAACGGGACAGCTGGACACTGGTGCAGGGACAGTGATGCCAGGGGTGATGACCATGACTGGGGCTGTACAGAATGGAAAGGCACTTCCAATGGCAAGAGTCCCAGGCTGCTTAGGCCCGGAACACATGCACTCTGGGAGCCACAAGGCAATGCTGAGCAACATTTGCTGCACATCATAGGGACCCTGAGCAACAGGGAAATGTTCAAATTTAGCCCACTCTAAGAAGACAGAGAATCAGTTTCCCATGAGCACAGTTTAAATAAAATTACAAAAGCATTGAAAAACTTGTAAGCAGATAAGCTTTAGTCCTTTAAGGATTTCCCTGTGAGAAATACTACTTTCCTTAAAAATATTTGAAAAATCAATACCACCAAGTCTAAATTATTTGAGGAATCTTTCTTCTGATTTTCACTGGTATCCTCTCATTTTGCTTTTCTTTGGCATTGCCTTATCTGTAGTCCACTTTCTGATGACACTCTTCTAGGGATAAAGCAATGATTAAAACTCTGACTTCTTGGCTTCATCTCCTTAATAGATCGTACTCTCCACCTAATTAAATCTTAAGGTTTTCCATTATCTTCTTTTATTCCCTGCTGCTTTGGAGACTGTTTTATTGTTTTTCTTTAATTCTTTTTTATTTTCTTCATTGAAGCCATTCTCTCCCTGCTTTGGAAAGCCCCTTGCCTTGTTCCATTGTGCATTGCCTACTTGAAAGCTGACCATACAAAAGAAAGCATTACTGTGTCTATTCCTGGGTGCTGGGGAAGCCTCCTGGGCCTCCAGCATGAAAGCCCCCATTCTACCTTCCGTGGCTTTTCCTTTCACGTTTCTCTTGTGTACCTAGTTTCTGGTTTCTTCTTTCTGGACTCATGGGCATTTCTCTCCATGTTGAGTCCTTAACTACTCCTCCATGACTACTTTGGAGAATATTTTAATAACTCATTTGTGTGTGTGTGTGTGTGTGTGTGTGTGTGTGTGTTTGAGACAGGGTATTGCTTTGTAGTTCAGGCTGGCCCCGCTCACTATGTAGCCCAGGCAAGCCTTGAACTCAGCAATCCTGCTGCCTCTGCCTCCCGAGTGCTGGGATGACAGGGATCAGCCACCACGCCTGGCACTGTGGTGTGTGGTACTGATTGCTGGTGGGCGTGAGTCGCCATGCACAATATTGTTGTCCCTTGCCCCTCCCGTCACGCCTTTCCTTTTCCTTTGGATGGCTAAGAACAGGGATGGCTTCATGGGCTTGTGACCTGTGCCCTAGAGTCTGCTCTCAAAAGGGCTCTGTGCTTGGCTTGATCCTCTGTCAGCACCATCTTGGAATTCTTAGCTGTACTGTCTCACTGTTTACGTGGGAGGTGTGATGGGAGTAGAGCAGGCTGGTGAGCCCTGGGGGGGACGCTAGGTGGTGGCATGTGCATTGGCACGCATGAAGGAGCACAGTGGGCACCATAAGTGCTGTGCATTGTGGCCACTCACAGTGGCACGTGCCTCAGGACTGTCTGGGGCTTCACAGAGCTCCAGGGTGGTTGGACCAGGACATATGTCCACACTGGCAACAGCAGAAGCAGCCACATGCCAGTGCCTACCTTGGGCGAGAGGGGAGGAAGGGGCTAGCATGGGGGCACTCCTGGAGCTCATGGAAGCCAGCCTGGCCATTTGTCCCTGGAGTCTGTTCCAATATGAATGCTTTAGCCTGGACCTTGGCACGGAAACTGCTGGCACTTAGGCAGTAGAGTCTGTTAGTAAACTATTACAAAACAAAGCACACACATGAACATTGTGATAAAGCATTTATCTAGGAGTTACTAGAGTTTAATACTTTAGAATCTTTCATTTTGAATGCTGAAATACAACAGGCAGTTTATTCACAGACACAGGTAGAAATTACATTTTGCTTTCTTAATGGAAAAGAAGTCTATTTTTAAATGAACTTTGGCTGAACCAATTATTAAGGAAGGAAATAAAATAAATGAACAATCACCTAAAGATTGATTGTAATAGCATGTATTGCAGGATTGAAAATTATATCAAATCATGAAGCTACCTTTGATATCTTATACATGCTCCATACCTCCCAGAAAATTTCAGAAGAAACATTAAAATGTTGTTGAATAAATTTACATTTAAAATTAAATTCATTACATGAAACTGATTCATTTGAAGAATTAACTCTTTTGAATAAAATAATATTATGAGAATTATCAACTTAAATACACCAAAATTTGTATTTTGGAATAATTTATCAGAGATTTTCTTCAGTGTTACCATGGCTTCGGAAATACTCATAACACTTGTAGCATCAGTTGCATCAGAAGAAAGATCCCTTGCAAAATTAAAAATTAACATTCTTACAATCACATATTTGTGTAAGGTATTAATGCAGTTTTCAATTATATCAATTGACAATTTATTAAAAGTATAAATTTTGATAATCTAACAAATGAATTTATAGAAAAAGGAGTCAAAAATCTTATACTCCATCAAGATCATCACATTAATAATGTACTATTATTTAATTTATCATGAAATTTTGACACAAAGATATCTGCATACTTTGTATGTTGATATTGTTCCTGATGTATCACTGTTATGGTTATTATGCCTTAGAAGTTATACAGTATTTTTAAAGGTAAGGAATCTTTATATTTTAGTGCCTTTCAAGTGCTTTTGTGCTCTACTATAAAGGGCCTTTGAATATTGCACCGGGCCTTCCCAATTCTGTAGCTGGTCCTGGCCGAGGGGCTAAATTACCTGTTCAGCCTAATTTTTAAAGTGATAGTTATTCCTTATAAATATTTTGTGGTGCTGCTGAGAGAACCCACAGACCTGCCCACACCCCGGACAAAGGCTCCAGCCTCTGAGCGGCCGAGCCTTCTCCAGATCCCTCTCCAGTGCGTCTTCTACGCCTTCTCTTACAGCATGAAGTCTTTTCCCCATCTTCCCTCCCTCTCCCTCTCTTTCTCCTTCTTTACCTTAAACATACAGGTTTTGTAGGTTTTTCAAGGCTTTGGGTTGCCAGCAATGAAGGAGAAAGAGACGTAAGTCAGGGCTAAACTTCTCTCAGGCCCCCGTGCCGCCATTGCTCTGTTCAGTCCCCGTTCACTGCGAGAGCCAAGCGCGCAGCTGATAAAGCGCAGTGACACCCCGGGGCCTGCGCGCCCACACAGCAGTCTCTGAACACTCTGAGGACGGAGCGGTCCCAAGAGCAGCTCCCCTGGTGACCTTGGGGGCCGAGTCATCTGCCATCTGGGCCCTTGGCTGCAGGACAACCGAGTCAGATCGGGCTGGTACCAAAGGCTGTGTCTGGAGGGAGAATCTAGGTTGGGCTATCTCTGACCCAGGTGACAGGAAGAGGAAAGGAAAGGGCACCAGCAGGTGGCAGAGAAGCCAGAGTTGTTTGAATTAGTCATTCACAGGTGGTTGCTTGTAAGAGTAACAAAAATGAGTAAAATGGCACACTGTCTGTGGTAGGTAAAACAACAGCCCCCAACATGGCTGTGTCCTAACCCTGGAACCTGGGGAAATCCTGTTTGAAGATAGTAGAAAAGGGCCGGAGATTTAGCTCAGTGGTTCCGGCGCCGGCCTTGCAAGTGCAAGGTCATGAGTTCGATCCCGGTGACCACATACAATGCTGGGCGTGGTGACTCACGCTCGCCAGCAATCAATACCGCATACCACAGTGCCGGGCGTGGTGGCTCACGCCTATAATCCCAGCACTCCGGAGGCAGAGACAGGAGGATTGCTAAATTTGAGGCTTGCCTGGGCTACATAGTGAGTTCAGGGCCAGCCTGAACTACAAAGCGAGACCCTGTCTAAAAAAAAAAAAAGATAGAAAAAAGTTGCTGCTCTTCAGGCTGTGAGATAGGAAACTTCTCCTGGGTTTCTAGCCAGGCTCCATCTAATCACCACTGTCCTTAAAGGCAAAGGGGGAGGCAGGAGCCGAGTGTGGGAGGGAGGTGACGGCAGAGCCCAGACCAGAGAGCTGCTGCATCGCTGGCTGTGACCACAAAGACGGTGAGTCACAGCCTTAAGAATGAGGGCGGCCCCTGGGAGCCTCCGACACCTTGATTTTAGCTCCGGGAGAACCATGTGGGACTTCTGATCTGCACGAGTATGGGAGAATATATTTCTGTTGTTTTTAATCCATCCAAATTGTGGTGAATTTTTATGGTAGTGAGAAGAAACTAACACAGCTCCCTGGAGAGTCCTGTAAGATAAGGTGGCTCCGAAGAGAAACTGATTTGATTCTAGTAAGCAGCTGTGCTATTATTAGCGATGGGGGGGGGGAGTTAGTGACTCTTCATGTCCTGGCTTTGTCCTTTGATAAATGAGGTTATCCCCTCATAGCTGTATTGTACAGAAAAATGAAGGTTAAGTTTTTTAAGACCTGTAGTACAGGAGAAGCTCTGGGTAAGTGCTGAATGTGGAGCACTTAGCACAGTACTCTTACTCCTCCACCGCAGACCTCTGCCATTGCCTCTCCCTCTGTCCCTCCTGGGGCCACGTCGACCACTGGTCCTCCAAAGCCCTACCCTGGTATGCTTTTGCTGGGGCCTCATTCTTTAGATCCACCTTTTCCTATTTTCTCATGCTACTATTTTAAGTTTCTTACGAAAAGATAGACTTATATTTGCTCCTAGGTAACTGTGGACATTGGTTATAGGACCCTTTAAATTCCAAAATCCATGTATGTTCAAGTTTATATATGTGCCAAGTATTTGTATATTATTGGTGCAGTTCTCCTATATCCTTTAAATAGTTCCAGATTATTTATAGCACCTAATATAGTTTAGTTATTACACTATGTTATAATAGGAGTTATACTCTATTATAACAGGAATATTTATACTCTATGGTGATAGGAGCCTATTTTTATACTCTGTTGTTTTGTGAATGACAGTGGAAAATTTCTATACATGTTCAATACAGATACAATCATTGTAGACCTCCTAACTACATTTCTGATCTGCAGTAGTTTGAATACACAGGTTAGAAGAT
>PVIC010010392.1:0-43491 GCA_004025085.1 Thryonomys swinderianus | reverse complement strand
AAAAAAAAAAAAAAAAAAAAAAAAAAAAAAGACATCTCAATCACACTGCTATAGGTTCATTCTAGAGTAAAAATTATTTTTAAATGTATTTTTACTGGATAGAAAAATAACATGAAAAACCTTAATTGTTTTACAATTATGAATTGACATTTTATTTAAAAATTTTTCTGAATACCACATTGAGTTAAATTATCCTTTTAATGATTAAGTTGTTATTTTCTATATCAAAGACATTTTAAAGTTCCATATTTAAGTTCCACATTTAAATCTTCAAGTAAACACTTTCTGCCCATAGCTCAGATTTGCTATCCCTTATGGAGATAAGTTTGCTTCTATTAAATAAAGGCTTTCCATGGTTTGGCTTTTTTGGTAGAAGTGAGGAGCTTTACAAAAAGAGAAGACTAAATGTTGTCTGACAAGAAAGTGGACAGAACACTGGAGTCAGAGTCAGTGACAGACCCTTTATCGCCATATCGCCCCAGAGATGCCGTGTATTCTCAGAGGTGCACCTGCTGTGCTGCCCCCAGGCTGGGAGAAATGAGAGAGGGGATGCCCAGTGCTCCCAGCAGACTCGACCCCTTCCTCCCAAGGGAACTGACAGAGGCATACATAGTGAATGTTACGTGTGAAGGTGTGCTGTGGAAGGTCAGGCTTTTGCTGAATTAGCCCATAATTGCATATTGCTCTCATGAGCATTAATATTGTAAATGCAATTATTGCTTTTACGACTACTATTGAAAGTATAGCTTTTAATGTATTTAGAAGAATAACAGAATGTGGGAAAGAGTTCTTACTCTTTTCCTTCACGCTAAACCATAGATACTAAAAAGTGAGATATTTAAAATTTAGTTCAAAAGAGTTTCCCAGATGCTTCCTCAATCAGAAACTGAATGTAATAGCATGGAAGATACGGTACAGATAATGGAACTCTCTGCTGCTTATGAAGAAAATGTATTTTTTAACAAAAATTAGAGAATATAGAATGTGCCATACCAGCAAAAATATTTCTTAAAATAGCTGGATAAACCAGTGTACATTTATTGAATAAATGATAGTGTATTATTGAAAAATCAGTAAGTGAGAAAGCAAATATGTAAATTTAGTAGGTAGTGTGTTCTTCCTCTTGTTTATTATTTCAGGAAAAATACTTCAAAGTACTACGAAGAATTCACTGAAAGAATGAGGGTAAAAATCTTCATTTTTTCTCTTCTGTTATGATAAAGTCGGAATTTTTGATTTAAAATATCGTTTATATAAGTTGAATTACTCTGTATTTATAGAGCTTTGGGGAACAAGGAAATGGGAAACCACAAACCTTAAACAAAAGGACAGTTAGTGCTATTATAAAAAGATAAACACTAGTCCCTGTGATTATTCTTAATACAAACAGAAAGGGAGTCAGAAAATTACACAGGTTTAGAAGAATTTACTGATTTCTATCCTCATATTCATTTGGTTTTTCATGTAGCCATCATTAAGGAATAACTGGCACTACATATTTTTAAGCCTTCAGCCAGTGGTAACAGTATCAGGGCTGAAAGGATACCAAATACTTTTGCTGTAAGAAAAAGCCCTGAATTTGATACTACCATAGCAGCTTTTTAACTATGTTAGAAAAAAAGGAGGAGGAAACAGGTGAAAACGTCATTATGAAAACAGGGCGTTTTGGAAGCCATAGCAGATTATAGAGAATGTAATAAATGTTACCGTCACCTGGGAATAGAAAGCATGGTTGCAGAAATAAACTGAGGAAGGAATTTAGAGGGAAGAGTTTGTGCTGAGGAAGCAAGTTCACAGCAGGAAGAATACTGGCTGTCAGGGCCTCTCCTGGGGCCCATTCCGGAGGAATGCTTCCCTTGTGCTAAGTAGAGTATGTGTGCAAAGCCGCACTACAGGCGTTTGAAATGCTTGAGTAACAATTCTTCAGGGCTCACTATGTCATTATTTTTAGCTATCGGACGTATTTATCTTAGTACTGATTTTTAGAGATAGTTTTTAATTTGTTATCTACACTGTCTTGTTCATTGTTGGTATATAAACAACAAAAAGTCAAACATCAGTGGCTTGTTTAGTGGGTAGAATAAATTGAAAGTTATTTCTGATTATTTTGTAAATGAATAGAGCTGAATATAATGTTATTTTTATGGCAAATGAAAAACCAGAAAAAGAAATGGAAACTTGGACTTCTGAATGAACCACTTATTGAATCCTTAGCTTCTGACTTTATCTGAGCTCTACTATAGAAAGAGTGTACTATTTTTTATGGAGCCTAGAGGGAGTAACTGAATGAAAAAATCTGTATATCATTTCTGATTAATCTGTTAGTCATCCTAATAATAGGAAATTAGTTCGTATTTTTCATAGCTGTCTATTTTGTATATGTGCTGCCGAATCGAGCACTAGCTGTCCATTTTGAACAATAAAGTCATATAGCCAACTCATAGGTATTTCAGGAAAATTGACCTGATGCATTGAAAAATAATAGCACTCTGAAAATGAGTTTGGTAAGTGTGAGTTCTCCACGTGTAGGTAGGAAAGTCAGTGGGAAAAGACCTTGAGTCTTGTAGTTCAGGTAATTAAGAATAGAGCATTGCTCAAAGAAATAATCTTTTTTTTTTTTTTCAGGGAGAATGGCACTAGAAATTTAATTGAATTAATTTAAGGCGGTAGAATTTACAGAAAGACATTGGAAGTCATCTGATTGACCTGGCAGTGCTACCGGATAAGGCAGACATGCCCAGGGATAGGATGAACAGTCAGCAAAAGGGATCTACAGACAGGTCTTACTGCATCTCCATAAACATCAGTCAGAAAAGAGAGAAACCAAAACGATAGAGAATGAACAGATAATGAACAGGAAAATGAGGTTGGTACATTCTCTAGAAAAGCAAAACAGAAAATATCCAGGGAGGATATAATTAATGATATTAAAGCACCAGAAAGGACAAGGGATGAAAACAGGACTTTTGCTCACACTTAAAATGACACAAGTAACCTTTGAAAGAGATTTGAATAGAATTGGGAAGGAGTAGAAAAATCTAGATTAGAAGTCAACTGACACGAAGATGAGTCACTAGTTGGGAGTCATGTATAAAGACCCAACAAGTTTGGACAATTCTATAAAGAAGTAAGAAGAGAAGTATCTTAAGTGGGTGTCAGCTGGACAATTTAGCATAGAAGAGACTTGTCATAAAGCACTTTAATTGTGGCTTTTCCTACTCATGGAGGGTACAGAAATCAATGGAGAAGGAAAGAGTAAATCAATAAAACAGGGATAATGGATGAAGCTGTATTTCAAAGGAACTGAGAAAGGATTTTTAAAAAGTGACCTAGAGAGTTTGGGACTGAAAGAGAGGTAAACCACACACTTCTTGAGATACAGCGGTAAAGGAGAAGCTGTAGAGCCAGTGAATGAACTCACTTTCCAGAACCTTCTTTTCTGAACCTTTGTCATCTTTATCTGGGTGACACACTGTCTTGTCTCTGAACTCCTTTATGGACTGCTTTTGAAACCTTCAGCTTAGCTTTGCTTGCCTTATTGTCTCATCTTGGCTAAATTTTGTGAGAGCAATATGTCCTATCCCTGTGTGCATTGATTAGACGCTCCCTGTCCCCATGCTCAAATATATTACAGTGAGCTCCAAAGTGAGTACTATCAGAAGCAGAGTTTTGCAGACCTGCCTAACTACTATTGTATGTAAGGCTGACAGCTAATTAGCTTCCCGGGTGAACCTCAATACTGTTTTCACACACATCTTTGCTTTTAAGTGACTAGGCCTCCTTATTGTATCAGCTTTTTTTTCAAATTAAAAAAGTTACATTACAAAATATAATTTGAAGTCTAGAAGTGAGTACTCCTAAAGCCAAGTGAAAATGTAACCATAATTCATTGTAGAAAGTATAAACCTTTGACCAAAGAAAATAATTATAAGACAAAAGCTTACAAAGCAAATAGTAAATGTTACTTATATCAATTAAACAAACAAGCTTGTCACTAATTTTGATTCAAGCCACACTAATAAAGATCTCTCTCAGTTTGAAATATATTTCCTGATGGTTTCATATTAAAAATAACTGTAAGCGTGATAATCAAGCTGTGTTACATACAGGTACAAATTATTAATATTGAATGTGATCATAATTGTATGTGAAATGTACCAATAAACTCAGTAACTTTAAAAAAACTAAGCAGAATTTTAAAACTCTAGGTTGTCTTTGCATTAATATTACCATATTTTTTTCTGAAATTCAAAGTTCAGTCAAGTTTTATTAAAAGTGCAGTTTTATAATTGGGCTATATTACTCAAATTTACTCTTTCTACCTGTTGTATACATGGTATAACAATTTCAAAGTATGTTTTTATATATAAAATAGAGAAGGAGCCTTAAGATTGTAGGTCAGTGGTTCCAGTGCCAGCCAAGCAAGCACAAGGTCCCTGGTTCAATCCCTGGTAACCTCATACAACAATACCAGGCATGGTGACTCAAGCCCACCAGCAATCAGTACCGCATACCACAAATTCTGGGATTGGTCGCTCAAGCCTGTAATCCCAGCACTCAGGAGAGAGAGCCAGGAAGATTGCTGAGTTGAGGCTCGCCTGGGCCACATAGTCAGCTTAGGGCCAGCCTGAACTACAAAGAGAGACCCTATCAAAAAAAAAAAAAAAAAGATTGTAGGCTCAAAAGTAGGATAGCTGGTATTTAATTCTGACTTTAAGAATAGATACATTTGACCAGATACATATTATTTTAAGTTATAATCTTTTTACTTGTAACTCTGGATTACTTGAAACACTTCTCTGGAGTGATTTTTAAGAAATTTAAAGGTAATGAAACAAGTCATGTGAATGGGTTCTAGCACATGGTAAAACTCATGAAATGTTATTGTATCTCAGTGACTTGAAAATTATTTATTTTTTATATAAATGACAATTCATTTTTCAAAATAGCAAAGATTTTAAATATAGAAATTAACTTTTTCATGATCTTAGACAATACTGTTTACAATTTTTTTAAAATAATACTTAAATTATGTGGATCTATAAAGTTTGCAGTTTTAGGTCCTTGATTGTTTTTCCTAGTGAGAATTATTTTTTTAATTGCTCTTCAAAGTATGTGGAATGAGAAAAAACATTTAAGTTGGGTAAAATATGACTGATACCTTTCATGTGTTCATTTTTTTCAATTACTATTGGTTATCACAATCACTTAAAACAGCAGGTAATGATGATGATTATGCAGTTGTACAAACACTAGCACAAAGAGTTTCTTTTCCAGAGTTCCTTGGAATGCCCAAAAAGTCCTTTAACTGTATTAGAATTGTAAAATGGTACAGTTTTGCCCGTGCTGATTTCTCTTGGGTCCCCTTGTGCTACTCTTTAAGGCAGCAGACTTGCCTCCTCCAGCTCCCTGGAGTTTTTTTTTTTTTTTTTTTTTTTTTTTTTTTTTTTTTGAGACAGGGTCTCGCTTTGTAGTTGAGGCTGGCTCTGAGCTCACTATGTAGCCCAGGCAAGCCTCAAACTCAGCAATCCTCCTGTCTCTGCCTCCCAAGTGCTGGGATTACAGGCGTGAGCCACCACGCCCGGCACTGTGGTATGCGGTATTGATTGTTGGTGGGCGTGAGTCTCCACACCCAGCATTGTATGTGGTTACCAGGGATCGAACTCAGGACCTTGTGCTTGCGAGGCAGGCGCTGGAACCACTGAGCTAACCCTCCGGCCCCCTCCCTGGAGTTTTTAAGCACATCGTTTTGCAAATTCCTGGCTTCACACCATTTCATCTCATAAAATCCTTTCAATCCTTGTTTTCTTCATTAATCATGGCCTGTCCTGTTAGTCTCCATACTAGCAACTGCTTGCGGGGCACTCTCTGCCCTTCCTTAGGCTGGGGCTGTTTCCTTGCATCCCACACTGGTTCCTGTGCTAAGCACCTGCTGACCTTAGTCCTTGAGACACATACCCGTGACTAACACCGATGTGTAAGTGCTCATTTAATGTTGAATGACCGCATTCAGGAAGAGCGGTATGCACTCAATATTAAAATCAGTTTTGTCCTTCTTGATTAGGGAGAAACAAGGACATAGAATTTTGGATCTTGTATAATGTTATTGATTAAACTTTTTATATTCTACTTTATGACAAGTAATTTACAAAATTATACAATAACATTTACAGTAAAAATCCTTGATCTTAAAAAAGTAAAGCATACATTTAAACCATGTCAGATACAACTTTTCATCTTTAATGCAAGAGATTTTGGGTGAACTGTTACTGGTTCACAACAAACACCTCAGTTTCAGTGAGTAGTTTGTCCCACAAAGGTTTCTTCTTTGTCATATCAGTGGTCTGCTCCTCACGCAGCAAAACAGACATCTAAGCATGGCCCTTCCTTCTCCTCCATGAAAATTCTCAAATTACTAAAGCTGTCGCAGAAGAGGGAGAAGAGCACAGAGACTTCTATCTCAGACAAAATTATTGATGAAAGTGTAATCAAGAGCCAAATGGCTGATTGAGCACTCAGTAGCCACTTCTATTCATGGTTTTTCATTAGTCTGTGCTGCATGGGTCTTTAATGATAAATGAATTTAACCCTTCCTGTTTTTCTGGCTATCCTGCAGAGACGCCACAAATATTATGCACTTGCGTTTAGGGATTATACAGATTAATGACAGAACTACAAAAGGTTTCTGCTGCTTGCTTCTATATTCAGGATTTCTTCATTCTCTAAAATTGTAAAGCACATATCTTTTTGTTTCTGTGTATTTCGCTATACTTTTACATTTTTTGCCATATTAAAAAGTCTGCTTTGGAAACATTCCTGTATAAAGAATAAGCCCAGACACATGTTGCTGAGAAGTTAATACCAACTCAACATTTAAAATTATAGTTTAGGATCATTTCTTTTTCAGAAATTAAAACTACAATTATTATGCCCATTTTGTGGAAGAGAAAATTGAAATTCCGAATGCATAAATAATTCTGTTCATGTCTTTTATGGTGGTTTCTACCCATCATTTTAAACAGTTTTTTGAATGGATTATTATTATTTAGTGAAAAGTCTACCAATTCACCAGATTTGGGAGCTATTGTTGAAAGACAAATTTTGCTTCTCATCATCTTTTTCAGAGGTTGGCACATTGTGTGTGTGTGTGTGTGTGCTTAGTATATGCTTCTTGCTTGAAGGAACGAGGAAATAGTTAAATCAAAGTATGGAGACACACACACACAAAAATAAGACCCAATCGTTGCCCAAGTACTGAGTAGCAAGATAGAATTATATTGGAGTTCTGGGACGCCAAAGCCACACTTTCTTAACCTGCATGCCAGCCAGACTACATACCCTGCAGAGTCGGGGTAACTGCATGTATCTTACTTTGTCATTATTAGGATGAAATGAATTACTGAATCAGATGCCTTGAACGGTATCTGTTGGGTTTTATTTTGCTTTATAAATTTAAGATGCAAAGATTATGTAAATAGGTTGTAAATGTAAATTTTAAACAAATGAAAATTATTTAAAATTTGATGTTGAATAAAACATTTTTAACCTTTCCTACTGTCATATTTGGTAATCCTAGAAACTGAATTAAATTTGCATTTAATTTTAGATTAAAACTTTGAGTTCATATTATTTAAATTATTATGAAATTTTAAAACACAAATATCAAAATACTATCCAGTCTATTGTCTTCCATATTTTATTTACTGTCATTGTTAAATAAACAATGGAGTAGAGAATGTAATTTTCATTAATATGCAACATATATGATGCTGCTAAAATAAAGTTTGTCTCTAAGAGTGATCCAAATTGAGCCGAAAACACTGAATATCAGCATTCATCTACCATTCCATGGAAAAGTAAATATTTCACCCAAGAATCAACCTTCCATCAGATTTCACTATCCTAATAGGAAAAGTGAAAATTTGGAATGAGGAGCCGGAGATTTAGCTCAGTGGTTCCGGCGCCTGCTTTGCAAGCGGAAAGTCCTGAGTTCGATCCCGGTACCCACATACAATGCTGGACGTGGTGACTCACACCTACCAGCCATCAATAACACATACCGCGGGGCGTGGTGGCTCATGCCTGTAATCCCAGTACTCGGGAGGCAGAGACAGGAGGATTGCTGAGTTTGAGGCCTGCCTGGGCTCCATAGTGAGCTCAGGGCCAGCAAGAACTACAAAGGAAGACCCTGTCTCAAAAAAAAAAAAAAAATGGACTGAGAAGGAATAAAACTGCTTTGTATTCTCTTGTTTTTTGACTTGGATCATTCTAGAGCACAGATGAATCCCAATGGAGGTCATTGCTTTGGGGGCAAAACGTTTTGTACCAAGTGAATTAGTATATGGCAGCCATAGGCATGAGGACTACAGCCTACCAGAGCACCTAGAAGAAGACAAAAGCCTGCCCTCCAGCCTCCATGGTACTTGAAGAATGTAGTACTCTGGTTTTTACTAGGATTGGACTTCTCAGTTTTCATGTGCAACAAGAGCACTAAACTCTGAATTAAGCCAGTTACCTCTAGTAAAATATAATAAGTAGTAGATGCTCCTGAAAATAAGCAGTGGATCCTAGGAGGTGTTGCAGAAGTGAAGAAGCTATGTAGCAATCTAGCACTGCCTGAGGGAGCGCCTTAAAACATTCTGATTTAAGTGAACATACCTTCTCTACTCCCCCCACCTTTTCTATAAGTCTTAAGGTTAAGAAGTTCACCTGGCTTTTCTTTTATTCAGAATATTATGACATAGTTTGCTTCTTTTCTGATTGTGGCTTGCATAAGAATGCATGAGAATTTTTTCCATTAAAGAAACTGAGGTATCCACTTTAGTTATCTCTAATCTTATAAAGAGTACCTCCAATTCTAAACCATCAAATGTATATGTTATACAATGAAATCTATTGTGTAAAACTATAGGAACAAATATATTTGATTAATATCATTTAAAGAGAAAACAGTTTGACTTGAAGTATGTTTGCTTCTTATGAATAGTGGCTAATTATGCCCATCAAGGTTAAAATCTATCCTCAGAATAGCACAATTTAAGCTTGCACACCTGTTCAGTCATTTGACTTGAACTACACATATAAGGAAGAAATGGTTTTTGCTTCCTACGTTGCTGACATTAGCAAGAACTATATATATTTTGACCTAGTCACTTGAGCAGGACAAATTAGATTGCAGGTTTTAAATCATTTGATTTATAAGAGGCATCAAATGGATTTACTTACATCGGATTTCTGGCCTAAATAAAAACAATACCATCTCTTTCTCATGGAAATTGTATTTGGTATATTCTTCAGTGTTTTCGGTTCATACTTATCATGAGATGACTAATTGGTTTCTTGTATGATGGGTAGCTGATATTCAGCAATCTCCTCTCTGAAGGGGGAGGAGAAACCTCTTGCTTCATTGGATTTTCTGATTTCTGTGCTAAAAATACTAGCGTTACTGATTTCAAGCTCCTGAAGTGAGTTCACCAGAAGCAGAGTTGAGATGGCCTTTCCAAAGCAGCTATTGTTGGCCAGTGTAATCTGGGAGTACTTCACTCTTGGAAGGGTCAGCATTATAAAATGTAATGATTTTTCATTCTGGTGTTTGGGGCCAGAGTGACATTACTCTAAATGTTTCTAATAGTGTTGACTCTAAATGTTTCTAATAGTGTTGATGAGCTGACTGCATGTGAGCACAGGTATCCAATGCTGCCTCTGTGGAAATAGGAAATTTCTCAGTAGAGGGAAAAAAATGGTAGAAGAAAAAAAAAAAGTCAAAAGGTAGAAGAGAGCAGCCGGGGATTTAGCTCAAGTGGTACCTGTCTTGGAAGCACAAGGGCCTGAGTTTGATCCCCGGTGCCATAAAAGGTAGAAGAAAGCTTAAACCTGACACAACCATTGTGTTTTACAGTGCCCACCTTCACCTCATTTGCACAGTAGCCTCAAACTAAAAACATCAAGGCATATACAGAACACATTCTCAAGACATTTAGAAATTAGAATCTTACTGACTCTAGAAAACACTGGCCAATGGGGAGTGGGAACTCTATTCTGCTTCTCCTATAACATCTGCTTGTAAAATCCTAGGTACATTCTTTTGGCTTTTTCATGACAAGCAACTTCATTGGCTTGGGCCCTAATGATTTCAAAATGTCTAAATTGTTCTTTGTTTCTAATATCATTGTTTTGTTACTTTTCTCATATTTTTACTGTAACATATATTAAATGGGCCTTAGGTCTGCACTTAAAATCAGTAGTTCAGTGTTTTTCACTGCCTATACTGTATTTTTCACACTTAGTTAAACCAAAGGGAGCTTCCTTTTTTTTTTTTTTTTTTTTTTTTGGTGATACCAGGGATTGAACATGGGCCCTTGAGCTTCCAAGGTAGGTGTGAACTAGATCCCCAGGCCTAGGCAGCCTCCTTTTATATTCTATAGCAAAGTCCTCTCACCCACAGTTCGCTTACTAATGGTTAAAATTAGTAACAGCAGAAATTTACACTTATATCTAATCGTTATATTGAGCTATATTGAGTATTTTTTTCATTGAAAGCATCCAATATGTACAAACACCCTCTTCCCCACTGGTGTAATTTAGGTCATCGGTTCATCCTGGAATCTCCTTCCCTTTTTCTTTTCCCAACCTCTCTCTCTTCATACTCATTCCTGGAATCATCCTTTTCAACATCTTTCCTAAGCAGCTTTTGTGTTCCCAGGCCTGTTTTGAGACTCCTCTACTCGATTTCTACATTACACTCTGTTGACTGTGGAATATTTCTATATAGGCTACCTTTTTAAATTTTTTTTTTAATTTTTATTTTGTGAGCCAGGGTCTCGCTTTGTAGTTCAGGCTGGCCCTGAGCTCACTATGTAGCCTAGGCAAGCCTTGAACTCAGCAGTCCTCCTGTCTCTGCCTCCTGAGTGCTGGGATTACAGGCGTGAGCCACCACGCCCGGCAATATATGCTACCTTTTGTTACCAAATTTTTATTTTGAAATTTTTCAAAGCAAACAAAAACTACAGTGTTATATTGTTAGAAATACATATATATGTATAATTACAATAAATGCCTATATACTATTCAAGTGGATATACCAATTGTGAAGCTATTATTTTGTTGTTAATATTATTATTATTATTGGCCAAAATGGGGTGAGTGCTCTCCTACTGAGTTACACCATGCAACACAACATTTTTATGTTTAATACACACACACACACACACACACACACACACCCCTTTTTTCTGACTCGGAAGGAAATAATGGCATACACTCTATTCCTGTTGTTAGTCAACTTTATCCAGACCCTACTATTAGACAAGTTATTGTTAATTATTTTTGAAGATTTGTGTTTTGAATCATTCATTCACCAAATAATTGTTAAACAATTATTATATAACAAACACTGAAAGTTTTAATGTTTTAGGCAGCCTAACATGAAGATATTGTATGTGTGGTATAATTAAATTTGATTTTAAAAGAGATGAAATGTTGCCTTTGAATGACGAGGAAGAAACCATTATGCCTAGATCTGTGAAAGTCCTATCACTCATCCATGCATTAATCCATTTATGGATTACTTTACGTTAGATTCTGGCCAAGACACGGTATATACAATTATCTTTACAGGGTTAGATTTTAAGTAAGTGATACAGGAACACATCAAAGGACACAGTAGAATCTATTTATTGATGAAGAATCTTATATTACCTTGGAAAAGAGGAGAAGGAGTGAGAGAATTTTCTTGCATTGATCAGGTGATGTTTGGGTAGTAATTTGTAGCATAAGGATAAGAACTAACTGAGCAGATAAAGAGAGGGAAATCACATTTGAGACTAAGGCATCATTAATCTCAAGGCAAAGAACCATGAAAATATACAACATGTTTCAGAGACTGGTGACAGTTTAGTGTAATAGGAGTGTCAAATGCTAAGTAGTGGTTATGAGAAAAAGGAAGACACAGAGCTGTGCACACGGGTCAGATAGTAGGATTTTGTAAATTCAGTTACATAGATTGAAAGCTATGGGACACGATTGAATAATTCCCTTGGAATAGTGATAAATACTAGAATTCCGTTTAAGTAATTTTGTCCTGAAAGTATTATGAACAGAATTCATCTAGATAGTTTTATTTTGGGAGATTAATTCTGTCTGTAATAGAATTTAAGTCAAATACTATGAAGCATTCAAAGAGATTTATAGTTATTATTATACTTTAAATAAATTAATGAAATGCTGATGCCTCAGCCAATATCTCTTAGCTAACAACTTTATTTTCTTTCAAATATTTCCTGTAAGAAAAATCATATCTAGATTGTGCACATTGCTCATGGCAAAGAGCTAGTACAGTATCTAATATTGCTGAGAGAGGGAGGGAGGGAAATGGAGAGGGGGGAGCTGCTATCAGACACCTGGCTTTATGTGGTATGGATGTCACTTAAATCATTTTATTTTTTGTTGCAAACTTTTCTCTTGAGTAAATGAGCAGGAATTAATCAATGAACACATGAAAGTGATTTTGGAGATTTTGTAATTGATGTAATGTTTTTGTTTGTTGGAGTAATTAGGCCTGATTGACTTGCAGATGGCAGCAAGTCTGACATGGCACCCACCGCTCCCAACATCTTAAATTACCTCAGTATCTGCAGTGCAGGTCCGTGGGCTGCTTCACCTGGCTGCGAGGATCTTCCCAGAGAGCATTATACAGGATGCTCGCGCAGATGTTTAAATGTATGGCTTAGAGCATCAAAAAAGCTACATAAGTATATTAATTTAACTGATTACATGTTTTACAGTTCTCTAAACAATAATAGCATAATTTATACTTTATGTTTATTTCCTGGAAGAAGGAAATCTTGGAGAAGGCAATAGTTTGATTTCTGAAGGATGTGGATATTAAATTTTCAGGTATTCCAGACATTCTCAGTCCCAGTCAGCACCATTGACATTTCAGATCTGCTAGTCGTTTGTTGTAGGATGGTACCTGCTTGAGAACCACATATGCAGATATTTGACAGCTAAACAAACAGACAAATAGAAAAACAGTTCAGTAACCATTCCCATAGGTTATAATGTTTATTCCTAAGGCTGTGTCAGTACTTTGGGAATGTTTCATAGAATGAACAGATCTGAAAACCTGTGAAATGGTCCCAATTAAATGTATTTCTGAAATTTTCAAAATTTAAAAAGTCAAAAACTGAGTCATAGAAATGTGATTCATAGTCTGTTTTTACATAGTAAAATAGGATTAAATCTTTAGGAAATCATCAAAAGATAGTTCATTTTAGTTATGATTTACAATATTAGGAATACACTTTTGTTTTAGAATTGTACTTTTCCCTACAAATCATATACTTTTTATTTTCTCAGAAGTTACTTATCTGAAAATAGTATCTGGTTGCAGTTGTTATAGGATTTTATATACGGCATGTCTACCAAAAGCCTAATATTTGTTCAAAAATGTTATTAACTCAAAATTAAATTTATGAACAGAACCACAGACAGTAGAAGAAAGGGTGTTGCTGTAGGATTAAGCAGGGACTGTATGTTATGTAATAAACTTTGCATAAAGGTATGTAATTCTGGCTATCACAGAACACCAAATCATGGAAGACCATTACAGTTCTGAGGAGGATAAAAGTGGTGAATAAATTTAACAAAACAAATTGTTGTCTTGGCTCAATATTAAACTGTTTCTAAACATCTTTTAAAAATATGCATTTATAAAGAGCTAACTGTGTCCCAGACATTGTGATGCTAAACTGAGGGGCTTTCTCACATGGTTTCATTCATGTTGTGAAGCAGCTCTCTAAAGCAAGTAGAGATAGCCCCATTTTAGAAAGGAGAAAACTATGTATTAAATGTCCATACACAGATCAGGTAGTTGGATCTCACAGAAACAAGTGAGCCTGCATGCTATAATTTCTTTATTTCATATATTCAGCAAATACCTACAAAGAACCTGGTCATTTTGTTTCTGGAAAAAAAATGTCAGTACCTGACTTTTTGTAGATAATGATCATCAGATCTCCTTCGTGTTTCATTATTTTTATACTATTTCTCAATCAACTTTAAAAATGAAATTAATTCATCATACAGCTGATGGATGAAAGAGCCTACCCTAGATACCATAGCCATATTACATCAAAACCTCTGTAAAAGAGGATATTGTGCGGGTAGAACTTTTCTTCCCATAATATATTATGAATTTAAGAAACTTTATTCTTCATGTACAATTTCTGGAATAGATTTCCTTCTTTCTCTAAATTCATCATGTAAGATATAAAATATCTTATAAACTGATAACAGTTTGTATCTATTTTATATTTGATATATTTGTTAGTAGTGCCTACCTCTTTTACATTTAAAATTGCTTAATAAAAGGGACATCTGTACACAATGTAGCTATAGTCTGACTTACAATAACTTTGTGTTTTTGTTGTCTCAGCAAGAGATCACTTGTAAGCAGACAATGCACCCTTTGTAATTGCTGGTATAACACTGCATAGTTTTATATGTATAGCAGAGTGGAGGTCAGGAAGGCTAAATTCGTTACATGCCTGGGATCAGTCTGAAAATTCACCTCCATCAGAGTTGGTGTGGAAGTTGAAACTACCTGCTCATTTCAGATAATATATTAATTAGGTTTGTCCTTTGACTTGTACAACAAAAGGTGTAATTGCACTACATAGTTATATCTCCACTTTAGTTCTAAGAGGATAAATTTGCAGATAAAAATTACATATCTTTGAAACATTTTGTTTGGAACAGATTTATAGCCTCAGACTATATTTTCATCCCAGTACTGGTAGCATGTCTTAGTTTCTCATAAAATATTTTAAGCTAGTAACATCAAACTTTTACTAAAGCCTCTAACATAGGGAAGAAAAACACAGTGAGAAAGATGGCAAAAGAGTAGAGAACAAATTTGCTATTACAACAGTGAAAAGGAATTTAACTTGTTTTTTAACTTGTCCTGACTTTTGCTGGTATAACCACTTTTGGAGTTTAAAGACCCAAGACAGTCCATATTGGGACTTTGGCTGCAGAAGTACTAGAAGTTCCCTGGAAATGGCCTGTTTCATGTGAAGGTCAGACTGTCTTCTGTTGTACTGAGCTCAGTCCTATAATTGACCTCTTCTTGGGGAAATTCTTCAAATTATTTTGCTCACTTTACATTGTTAAACTTGAGGTGGTTACTGAAAGCACTTACTGTGCTAGAAATGTGAAACAGATGCAGGTCCTTTTAGTGAATTTAACTCTGTATTTAAATCAATTTCCGCCTTAACTGTGCCAAAACTATCACTAAATGAATTTTGAAAGTAAAATGGGTATGTGGGCTAAACTACTCCTGATAAGTTTTATAATTCTGTAATCCATTTTATCCTTTGGTTGGCTAAAAAAAGTTGTCACATGACAGCTATTCACATTTCAGCAAAGAATCAAACTGTCAAAATATTTGTTCTATTTTGGTTCTTTTTTTTTTTTTTTTTTTTTTTTTTTTTTTTTTTTTTTTTTTTTTTTTTTGCTTTTTGGAGACAGGGTCTCGCTTTGTAGTTCAGGCTGGCCCTGAGCTCACTATGGTGCCCAGGCAAGCTGCCGCGAACTCAACAATCCTCCTGTCTCTGCCTCCCGAGTGCTGGGATTACAGGCGTGAGCCACCACATCCAGCATTGTGGTATGCGGTGCTGATTGTTGGTGGGCGTGTCTCCACGCCCAGCATTATATGTGGTCACCGGGGATCGAACTCAGGTCCCTTGCACTTGCGAGGCAGGCGCCGGAACCACTGAGCTAACCCTCTGGCCCTCTATTTTGGTTCTTGATAGGATACAAATTACGTATTACATTATTATTGTCTAAAGTCTTAGAGCTAGAAAAAATCTTAAGCCTTTTCATTTTCCAATGTTGATATGATAGGTCATTATACACACATTACATTATTATATATCATTTATATATCTAATACACAATTGATGTATAATATATACCGAGCAAACATGTACACACAGTACAAGTAAAGTTTTAGACTCATGTAAAGGAACTTTTCATTATCAAATCCGTAAAGAATGTTGTACAAAGATAATTATGAAAAAAGTGCTCAACTTACTACACTCTAAGAGGAAGACAAACCCCACTTTCATTTCTTCATCTAGAGAGGGAAACAGTTGTTTAACACTATTACTAAATCTTATTTCAACACTTTGATTCTGTGATCTATTAAATGCAAAATTAAAGTTGAAAAGAAGTAGTTGCTGTAATCACAGCATAGCTAAGAAGCTGTTAACTAGGCTAGTAATCATAGCCCAAGGGTTTGTTTCTATTTGAATATTGAATAGCTTTTTAACCTTGAATTTAATTGCCATCTTATTTTGGTGTTAAAAACAATATATCTCTAATTTCAAGGCATAACTTTTAGAGAAAATACAGCTTTTGGCACTGTAATTTTTACAAGTTGATTTTTAGAGCACTTAATTTTATTCCATTTCAGCTATTTTTAAAATTTTACTATGTGAGTCATCTTGCTGAGCTCTGAAGAGTATAATGTAATATCCTCCACACCTAATAAGCTGGCAGATACATTTCCATTTGAATGTAGATTCTTTGGAAAATTGAACTGAATTAGATGATAATGCCTCACTTTTAAGTGGTCCATGTTGGAAGATTAATGGAGGAATTTTTAATTTCATTGTTATATTTTGAAAATGTAGCACTCTGATGCTCTGGGAGATACATTAAAATGTGTGAGAGACTGCAATTCAAATAAACAGACATAATGAAGCAAACATCACAGCCAATTAGGAAAACGAGGGGTCCTTTTGAATGCCTTAGTTAGCCACTGTTAGGTTGTTGCTTCATTATTCCTTATGAAAATGAGTAGTATCAAATTGATAGTTTACCCATATCAGTTATTTTGGATGATAAATAACATTTTTCTCTAAATACTACCTTATTTGTTTTCTCTTAGTTAACAATAGAGGAATAGCTTACAGAATATTAGAAATTGCTTGATATGCTGAAAAATAAAATGATGCAGTGCTTATAATTCTGTGATGAATTGATAATGTATATGTTAATTTAATTGAAACTATCAACTTCAAAATAAAATATATTAGAAATATGTATTTGGTACTTTAAGTGATTTGATTAATTTAGGGAAAGTAGTGATTCAATGCAAAATTTCTCTACCTTTCTAGATTGTTAACTAATTTTTTCTTTTTTGAGAGAGGGTCTCGCTTTGTAGTTCAGGCTGGCCCTGAGCTCACTCTGTAGCCCAGGCAAGCCTCGAACTCAGCAATCCTGCCTCTGCCTCTCGAGTGCTGGAATTACAGGCGTGAGCCACCATGCCCGGCTTAACTAAATTTTTAATTAAAAATTTCAAGTATAAAGGTCAATGGAATGAATACTATTCTACACTATAATCCAGGGTGCAGAGTTGTTAATACTGGCTAATCTTACTGCTTCCATCCTCTCATTTCTTTTTGTTTTGGGTGGAAATAGGCCCAAGTATTTTAAAGCAAAGTCTAATGGCATATCATTTCTTATGTAAATATTAGTACATTTATCTTTTATGTATAACAAATATTTTTAAGATGTTCTTTATCTTTGCAGAAACATTTAAGCTTATAAAATAACTACAAATTTGAAGCATAAACAGCTTAGCTATAACAAGAGCACTTTTAAACTCAACTCTTCCTTTCAATTGACCACATGCAATGTTGTGTTTTTTTGCAGTGTATTTAATTAGTAAAAGTCCAAATAAAGACATTATTTGGGGGAACTTGAATGCACAAAGGGTATTTTCAGTTTTAGAAAAAGGACACGTGCAATGACACTGTGCAAACAAAAGGCTCTGAGACATCTTCATATGGAAAATATCTGAACCACTTTCTGTAACTCATGTTAGTGACCAGCATCTCCCAGCAACACTGCAAATAGTCACTCCCAGCTCCATTAGAAATGATTAATAGTCAGATTACAGTGGCTTAGCTCCATGGAGCTGACAAATGTGCCCCCGCATTTCCCTTATATGCTGTGACTAAAAACGAGGGTGTTAACTTGGAGTCAAGGAAGCTGAATGGTGATGGGATATGATTGCCAGAAAAGTGAAATTCATGTTATTCATCAAGTGACACAGATAAAATTTACCAAATAAGTAAGTGTTCACTGTGGATCTGTACATGCCAAAATAATTGGAAAAATAGAGAAGTGCTCCAGGGATGTTTGGATTTTTAACAAGGCAGATAAATTGCCACTCCCACCATTTCCTGTGCACAATTCTCAGCTCTTGTGTTGTTCTCTGACAGAAGACTTGTGAAAGGGAGAAATTGATTTTCCAGTGGACAAAGAAAAGTTGATTCATCATGTTATTTCTTGATACTTGTCTGTTATTTTATTTATGTGGCAAAGAAGACAGCTTCAAAGGCACATACATTATAGGGAACTGGGGTTATTTACCCTCTTTTGAGAATAGTTTTATTCTGCAGTAAATAATGATAGATTAACCCAAAAGGATTATATTTCTTACTCATGCAAAGCACTAATACTAAAAGGCTCCTTTTGGCAACTTGTTTATAGCTATTCTTAAATAAAGTGTAGAGAATGGAGGATTAATTCCACTGAAACCATAAAGGCACTGTGATCTGTAGATTATCAGTCAAGATAAACACTGCTGATTACTGTTGAATTATGCATATAAATATTTACAACATCTCATGTAATGAACTCATACAAATAAATAATAATTACAAAAATAGAAATCTCATACTTAAATTTCCATATATCTCTGATCCTGAAGGAAATGTTTTCCAACTGGTTAATGCTATTGTGCAACTTAATAAGAATAATACATATTGAGATGCGATGTTAGACTACTTATTTCCCTACAGACTTCTGAAAATCCAGGTTTAGATATGTCTTTTGTTTCCTTGAGAAAACTTTATATATTTTATGTTATAAATCTCTACTCGGAGTTTATACCATCAGGCTCCTTCTGTTTCTTTGGTATTGCTCCAGGTATATATGAAATTATTTTTCATGACAAGTTTTTAAATTTCAAAAACAATTGTGTGTGTGTGTGTGTGTGTGTGTGTGTGTAATTGAGGATTGAACTTAGGACCTCACACTTGGCAGGCAGGGGGTAGCAGCACTGAGCCACACCCTCAAAAACAATTTTTAAATGAATAAATATAATCTTTAAAATGTAAAACTTTTCTTGGTTACTATGTTAAATTTTTTCAGATATATATTTTCAATTTGTATCTTAGAAAATTTGATGTTATCTTGAAATTTACATTGAGCTGCCCTTTATTATTTTCATCTTTTGTCTAATACAGTGATACAGTTCTGTGTTCACTGTTAGACTTAACGAACATATTCTTGGAAAGGGTTTGGCATTGTTATTTGTGTTTTGTACCTGAAATATGAAGTTGTTTTAGAAGCAAAATGAGATGCTTATGATGGTTAAGAGTTGCTGACTCAGAGTTGTTGAAAAGATTTTTTTAGACAGATTCTCACGTAGATGATTACATTTTAGATTTAGCTAGGAGAGGATCGAAAGCCTAAGGAATATTAAAGAACATTCTGATGGCTGTAGGTGTGTCTTTAAGAACATAAGCTGCTGTAAAGCGCTCAGAGCCATGATGGTGTCATTTGCCCCAGATTCCTGTACTCGTGCGAGATCTGAGAGCAGCTGTGCTGCCGTACTTCTCAGGGGAACTATGCTTTGCTGTTTCACCTGGAGATCTACTTCTTCTATTCCTGATATCTGTTTAGGTTTCCCATCTTTTCTCACGTCTTTTTTTTCCCTTTCTTCTCTTTGATTCCTAGGATGATTCAGAGTAGGATTTATGATTGGTAATTTACATGCTAACTTCCTATAAGTTTCAAGTGAACTCCAAAATGATGGTGGTGAATAGGATAGCATTAATGATGAGGCTATTCCAAGGAATTTAAAGATTTCCATTGTGAATGAAAGCCTTTAGGGATCACTGTACTTGTCCTTCCTCAAAAGTATCTTTGTTATTTGAAATTATGTTTTACTATATTAAAATTATGCTCAGGTACAATGATTTTTCCACTCCAGTGCCCTTGTCCTTGAACTTGAGAAGGGCTCTGAATCAGAGTGAATTTGAAACTATCTATTACTCTCTTGTGTTATCTGCAGAAACTTGGACCTTACATGGTATGGAACAGTGATGGTGCCTGTTTTAGAATTTTCAGTCATAACAAACAGCACTCTGTGGCACATATTCTATATTCCCTCACTGGGGAGGAGCAGCAGTGTTATCAAGGACCCAGGAGGGATTATAGAATTCACTTAAGTTTAACATTGGCACCTCCAACTTAGCCACAGACATAGGCAAGTTAACCAGTTCATGTTATCATCTCACTGTCATATGGGGATAATACTAGCAGCTCCAAATAGAATTAAAATGTCTTACTGAGAACAGTATGTAGCACACACTAAATGACATATATGTCACTCAGTGTCTAGACAAAAATAACTAACATACTTAAAACCTATATTATGATATACATCAATATATTTGGAAACACATTCATAGTTCCGTCATTAGCATTTATCTGGTTACAGTTCTTTGGCATAGAGAATTAATTAACTTCTGCAGGATCCTGAATGCTTTTCCTGATTAAATCTATCACATTTGTCAATATGTTATTGGATAAAATGTAGAGCTCTCAAATGACGAACACAGAGAACAGTACAAATACTTCATCTCAGGGGATTTAGAAGGCTAAGGTATGGTTTATGTATATATGAAAGGAAACCTAGTATTCTCTATAACTATACTAATTAAACTTAATCTCTCATCTATGATCTACCTATTAAAATCTCTGCATGCTCTTACCATGGTTATATCTGAAAAACTGAGCATTAATATTGGGAAACGAGAGTATTTTCCGCTAGAGTAGAAATCCCCTCTACACACATAGCAGTTTTTAGTTGAATGTTCAAATATTAAAACAATTTTAGTTTTTATTTCAAACTATTGTTGTGATTTTAGTATATATTTTTGGCAAGATGTAGTTTTCCTGGAACATTTTCAGATTGCTTAGAATTGTCTTTATTAAGTTTATTGGAATACAAATTTTCTAAATGACATTCACATTGGAAATAAGCATTTAAGAACCAGGAGTATAGTTGGAAAATTTTTCAAATTATTGATTACTAGTTACAAGCCTCTACAGAGGTACTATAAAAAAGATTATGTAGTTTTATCTCCTCTTTCTTTCTCCTAATGACTCGATTAACTGTGTCCAGAGGACTATGAGCTTGAATAAGATCTCAGATACCTTAATACATTATATTAAACCCTTCGTATGAGAGTTACACTTTTATATGATAATTTTTATGAATATGGCTTTACTGGATTTTTAAATTGGTTCCGTTTATATATTTGAAATATGTGTGTATTCCACTTACATATAGGTTAAATTTAATTACTACTCTTTTCCTTTTGAATATTGAGATTTTTATTTGCCACTGCGAAAGTAGGTGCAATCAAAATATTCACAACCCAATTCCAGTTCACAAATATCCACAATCCAAACCCAAGTTATTGTGTATTTTTATTTTAAAGCTAATACTTACATGTTAGTATTGGAGAAATATTTAGTGCATGAAATTAGATGTGGGGGTGGCAACAGAATTAAAATGGCTTTGTCTCAGGAAATTAAGAAATAATTGCAAAAGACCCTCTTCTTGGCCCAGAGATTTAGCTCAGTGGTTCTGGTGCCTGCCTTGCAAGTGCAAGGTCTTGAGTTCGAGCCCCTGGTAACCACATACAGTGCGGGGCGTGGTGACTCACGCCCACCAGCAATCAATATCACATACCACAGTGCTGGGTGTGGTGGCTCACACCTGTAATCCCAGCACTCGGGAGGCAGAGGCAGGGGGATTGCTGAGTTGAGGCTTGCCTGGGCTACATAGTGAGCTCAGGGCCAGCTTGAACTACAAAGTGATACCCTGTCTCAAAACAAAACAAGACAAAACAAATCAAAACATCTTCTTTCTCTAAACTAGTATTTTATAATAAGTATTTTCATTATAACAAGTTATATTTTTATGTTACATTTATATATTTAAAAAAACAGTGCTAAATTCCAACTACAACCAAAGATTTTTTTTTTTTTTTTGAGACAGGGTCTCACTTTGTAGGTCAGGCTGGCCCTGAGCTCACTATGTAGCCCAGACAAGCCTTGAACTCAGCAATCCTCCTGCCTCTGCCTCCCAAGTGCTGGGATTACAGGCGTGAGCCACCACGCCAAGCCAACCAAAGATTTTTGAGGCAAAGCCCGGACTGGCAAATGAGTACATCTGGATTTGGGGAAGTGTTTGCTAACATGGATATATGTGAAAGCAGCAGATGCATGGGCTTCCTTGTAGAATAATATTTATAAACTTCAGGCAGGAACAGAAAGAGCCCAGGATTTATTGAAGTATCATTTGTCTTTGTTAGAAGGTAAAAGTAAAAACAAACTTAACCTATAATTGCACACTACTGTGTTAAGTGAATTTCTATTTACACTTTAAATTTTAAAATAATAAACATATGAATGTATTTTGATTATTTACTGAAATATTATAGTATAATAAAATAAGTAAATGTGTCCTCTGTTGTGTTCTAAAAAGTAATTTATTAAAAAACTTATTTTGGTGATAATCTAATGTATTTTTTTCATGAAAAAATTAAATTTTATAACAAAATAATAAGAGAATAACAATAGTTAACACATTGTGTCATTATCTTCAAACTCAATATAAGACGTAAGCCAAAGAGATTGTTACAGAAAAGAAATAAATAATAACATACAAGTTTATTTTCAATGAATTAAGATAAACTAATATTATAAATGAAACAATTTGGCATATATTTTAGAATATTTGAATCTTTGAATTAGAATTTTTGAAACAATGAATATGTAATTAGGGAAAATATATAAACCCCCTACTTCTATTTAATTCTCTCTTTTGTTCTTTGTATTCTTTCTTATGTGTTTGTTGTTTCTCATATAAGAAAAACTGTGTGTCATATTCACTGAACATTATAGTCTCAAGTATCTAATTTATTCAAAAATGCCTCCAGTTTTATGGTGCCTAGTACTCCATATATAAGTATACAAGTGCCACATTTTTTATCCATTCATCCTATGATAGACATACATAATGTTTCCAAAATCTAGCTATTATAAATTGTGTTCCTGTAAACAGGATGTGCATGTATCCCTGTAGTAGGATGATTTTACACATATATTTACGTACATAGACATATATATGTCTATATACATATATATATGTATATATGTACATATACACAGATAAGCCAAAGAGATTGTTACAGAAAAGAACAATAACATAAAAGTATATATATGTATATATATATATACATATATATATGGCTGCTTTTATAAGTATATTTTATATATATGTATATGTATACACATATATATGTATCAATTAGACCCTGGAAATTAAAAGCCCAATCACAGATGAGGTAACCAAAATGAATAGACACTTCAGAAGTCTGAATATCCATAGATCCATGAAAAAGGCTCATCATTGCTGCTAATCAGAGAAATGCAAATTAAAACCATTCTGAGACAGTCTCACCTTAGAAAAGCATCACTATGATCTAGAACATTTTATAGTCGGAATGTTCATTTTGCTTTATTATTTCTTTGAGAACTGATCATAGTCAATGAACATATACTTGCTTTTTTCTAATCATATTTGTTAATTCTACAAAATAGATGTTTTTATCTCTTTGATTTTAAGATTATTAGTTTAGATTGCACCTTAGTAGGGTAAGAAAAGGCTAATGTTTGTGTCTTTCTGAACATGACCAATCAAAAAATGTGAAGCATTTAGTTATTTGATGTGAAACACTTACTTGATTTACTTACTACTTCAGTTTTCAACTTTTTGTTTGAAGCTTGCGTTTTAGTTGTAAATATTTGGTGTATTTGACAATCGATTTGGAAACAAGAAGAGTAAGTAGTCATAACAGACTCCTTAGCAACCTCAAGGAAGGTATATTTAGACTTGTTTAGTAAGCAGAGGTGGTAATGTTTAACCAAGTAAGCAAACATAAGTATGAAATAGTATGCCTTTAAACCCACTTGGCAAAAGAGCGAGCCACATGGAAAACTAGCTGACTACTCTGACCCTATTTGTCTTATGCAGTAAACTAAATGCTTTTCAGACAGTGACTTAAGGCAAAAGAAACGTTTCTAAAATTATAGTGTACAGTCATCAGTATAAGAGTACACAAGGAATTTGTTATGAAATACCATACATTATATTAGCAAGAGAAAATGTAAGTAGGACTTTTCTGCTCCATCCCTATAGCTTCAATTGAAGTATAAAACTGAAAAATCAAACTTTCAAAATCTAAAATAAGAGAGAATTTTTTTTTCTAGATCTGCTTATGTTTTACAGTTTTTTTTTGTTTGTTTCTAAATGCTGTGTAAGTGCAGTTACCAGGAGCACATTTATCTGTGATACCTCGCCAATTTGAAGGTATTTGTCTTTAGTGGCAGAAAGAAAATTGGAGTTGGATAAATTTGCTCCTACTGAATTATCTCTTATTGTATTGGTTGCATTAGCAAGGGCTCTGTTTTTCTTACTATTCATGGACAGATGTAGTACTCTTCACATTGGATCCAAATCTTATTTTTTTTTTTTTGCTTTTTGGAGACAGGGTCTCGCTTTGTAGTTCAGGCTGGCCCTGAGCTCACTATGGTGCCCAGGCAAGCCGCCGCGAACTCAGCAATCCTCCCATCTCTGCCTCCCTAGTGCTGGGATGACAGGCGTGAGCCACCACGCCCAGCATTATATGTGGTTACTGGGGATCGAACTCAGGTCCTTACGCTTGCGAGGCAGGCGCCGGAACCACTGAGCTAACCCTCCGGCCCCCCAAATCTTATTTTTGCTTTGGCAGTCCTGACAGTGCTTCTTTAGCTTCCACACCGCTCTGCGCTTGTTAGGACGTTTCCCTTTTAGCAGTCACATCCCTTGTGAGGACTGGTTCTTACCCAGAGGTAGTAAGACCTTCCTCCAGCTTCACCACTGGGACCCAGGAAGAGCTACTTGATTCCATCCCTGGACTCCAGGAGCCCAAATGACAAAGGGTTCCTGGAGAACAGTAGCAGGTATTTGTTGTGACACAAGTTTCTGCCATATTCTCTCTGAAATCTCCTGCTATCCCTGAAAAGCTCTATGAGATGCCTCACAGAGCATGGTTCTGTGCACATGGCCTTGTTCATATGTGCTCAGTTGAGCTCTGTTTTCTGTCATCCTTAACTATTTCAGTAGGTGGGTTTCGAATTTTCACCTTATACTTCGACTCCTCGCAAATTCAACCTAAACCCTGCAGAGTCTGCAGTTGGCTGTGAAAGTTATTTAGAGATGTCTTGCAGAGAGAGAGGGAGCGAGAGAGAGAGACAGAGACAGAGACAGAGACAGAGAGCACATAAAATTCCACACATAGATTTTCTTGAAAGTGAGTTTCGTGACTCTCAGCATGGGAGCTGTTGGTGGACAGTGTACAGAGACAGAGCTTATAGTGAAAATTGCGACATTTAGGAGGCTTTGGACAGAGAATTTCTAGTCTGAGAATAGAGAATACGTGGCAGGACAGGAGATGACCTGCTGCTCAAGAGGATCCGTTGTGACAAGATGCCCTCGGAATAACTGCGATGGAACTAACTCCCAAGTGACAGCTTCCGAGCTGTTTTGTAGGAATCCCCTGGGCAGCTGTGCATTGTATTGAAGTTAAAGGGAGATAGGAATGCTTTTCAGAAGACAGATATGTTTCAAGGGTTTGTTTTATCCTTAAATTTATCTTTGAAAAGCAACACCTAACTAAAACTGTTAATTTGGAGAGCCTACCCTTAATTTGAGAGTAAGAGAATGTGTGATTTCCCCTCACTCACATCAAATTCCTTTTCTGTATAAATACATACTGTGAAGGGAATACTTTTAAATTTATGGGTTACTAGGTTTATTATTTGTTTAAGTTAAATTTGAATATGATTTTGTAACTTAGGTTACATCTTTCAATAATTAAATGACAAACATTTTTGTGTTACTTCATGAAATACCATGTAAGCTTCAAATTTATATCCATGTGATTATGATCTTTATGCATATATTTATATACAACAGGCATGCCTAATATTTTAAGAAATATACTTTGGGAGGAGTGATAGATGACCTCTACAGAGGAAATAACACTTAGTGGAGTACCAACCAGTCTTTCTAGCTTTTATGTATATATCAATGTATTGAAACATTTTTAAATGTTTGCATATAAAATTGCTCTTAATCACTAAGAACCTAACTTCTGGGTTGAAGCCTAGCTAGTCAACTGTAGACACACCATTGCAAATGAAATTTATATAAATTAAAAATCCAAACACTGGATTATTTTTAAATCATAAATTTCATCTGTGGCTGTAAGGATAACACTGAGGAGTACATATCTTAGGAACTAAATAGCGAATAGATTGTAGTCAGACAGTGTCCTCTTTGGAAGCCTTGACACAGTGCCACTCAGTAACCAAATCACATAGGCATTGAACTAGGTTGCTTCAACTCTAACCAGCAGATAACAAATATCTGATATTTGTTTTTCCAACTTTTGACTTCAAAACTTTGGAATCTAAGTTTTAAGACATTCTAATTTTAAAACAGGGACATTCTTTTGTATTGCTTTGGAAATGTTGAATGTTAAACTTGCACTATCAGTTTGAAATTCCAAACCTTGTACAGTTGGACAGGCTGTGGTCCTGAGTCAGTGGGTTACTTGTTTATCTGAGTGTTGCTTACAGAGCAGATTCCTTAGTAAGCATATTCTCATATAATTTATTCCAATAATTGTTATTTACTCTTTAAGCCTGGAAAGAAGATTAAATAACTATGCTTTAGTTCTTATAATTGCTTATAGCATTTATATAATTTAAGATAAATTATACTTCTTTGGAAGTTTCATTCTATTTGGTGGTAAATCTTAGTTTTAAAATGTGATTTACATGTTTGCTACAATTTGAAAGACAGTATTGTCTATGTATTTTGAGTGAATTTGTGAGGTAATTTGTGAAAGATGGATTTTTCCCCTAAAAACTTTATTCTTGTATAGGTTTTTCCTTGATGACATCTTTCCAGGGCCAGTGTTGAAGTTTTCTTTCCTTCATGTTGCCTCTGAGAGTGGGGAAGATACCCCAGTAGAGGAGAGAAACAAAGAAGTAGTTCTGCATATACTTTGCAATGTTTTCATTCTTTGACTTTTAAAAATAGCACCCTCCCCTTTTATAGCAGCTATTTTAAAGTACGTAGTGTTTTTCTTCATGGATTTCAATTATATCAAATACTACTTTCCATGTATAATTAATAACAGGCAATACTAATATAGTAACTGAAATATTCTATTTAGTACCTTTTCCATGTGATGAATACTTTTGCTTTCCATTAATAAAGAAAAATAGTTTCAAAAAACTTTTTTAAAGTACTTAACTTTTTGTTTATGAGGTACGCAGTAATGCTTTGGTTTGTGACTGCTATATGAATAATTAAATTAATCTAGTTAACATATCCATCCCCTAAAATGCCTCACGTTTGGTGGTGATAATATGTGAGATATACCCTCTTCACAATTTTAAGATGTGTAATATTCCATTAATTATATTCACTACATAGTACAATAAATTTCAAAAAAAACTCCTCTAATTATAGGATCATTTTATTTCATACATAATGAATGAAGTCCCATCCTAATACATTGATCCTCTAAGAAATTACATATTTCATTTGCTTTTTAGAGTGATATTGCAACGAATACCATCTGAGAATTGAGTGGTAGAATTTTTCCAAAACATTAATGTTTACCTTTGGGGTCATCACCCGAAAACTAATAGCACTACGTCTAGAATTCTTGTCGTGGACTCTGTCAGTTAAATAGTAATAAATGTGATTTAGTAGTTCACTATTTTATATCCTGTGGCTGGTCATAGTCATCTGGCTAACACCCATCCCGTCATTAATCCCTTGAGTCAACAGTCAGGAACATTCAGTGATATACTTGAGATATTTTTTTAACATGAGGTATTTAGAAAGTTTAGAATGTCAAAGGAGTCTTTGTAATGATCTTCCCCCTGGGCAGTTAAGAAGATATTTTTAAGGTTATTTTTCAAAGAACATAGTGTTTGAAGGCTTGCAGAAAATATAAATCTAGTAGAGTACTTTAGAAAAAAATTCAGTTCTAGTGAAGAAAAACCACGCCATACACTGAAGTGTTATATTAGTAAAATATTCTATGAAAAATTCAAGAAAACAAGATATGTTGTTCATTTTTGATTGAAGAAAAGGACTTTTTAAAAAAGGTGAATAAGAATGTGATGCTCCCTTGGGGAGCTATACTACACTTTTCTTTATAATTGTGTTTTTCACATTGTATGTTTACATGTAAATGACTAAATAGATCACATAACCTGTTCATACTTTTCATAGAATGTATTAAAACCTGTTTCTATGGCAACAATTGTTAATTGGCAGATACCAATCTGTCAGTAGTCTCAAGCCTGTTTTTCTTGGGTATATTGAATTGTTGGAAATGCTTCACAGAGTAAAAGTTAGAATTGGCATTATTCTTTGGCATAGTCAATGTTACTGGCCCAGAATTTATTTCATTAAATAATTTAGCCATAGTATGTTTGTGTAGTGGGTTACTATAGAGATGATACGTAGCTCCTACAACCTTGTTGGGTATCAGGAAACCTAGTGAGGATTGGTGCTGACTCTTTCGGTTTGCAAACTGATAATTGTATCTTGTCCTATTTTATACAAGTGATGAAGGCAATTGCCTTACTTCAGAAAAAAAGTTGAAAAACATGAAAATAGTTTTGGTAAACATTTCCGATCTTAAAAACAGTTTATCTATAGATTTTAGTTCTTTATAGTTTTCACTTTAACAATACAGAGTAGGTTGATTTATTAGAAACAAAATTACTTTGCGGATTTCTTCTCATAAATTTTATCTCTTGAATCAATGTGCAGAATGTCGAAGCAGGTATTTGGTAAGTTGGATTCAGCTACTGCAGTGTTATAAAAATAGATTAAGTAAACAGACACAGCAGGCCAATGCAGCTTGGATTTTGAATCCTTCTGAGACTCAGTAAAATCTTAATAGACTGTAGTTTTAGAGAAAAGGAAATGTGAATCCCTGAGGTAATTTATTAATATTATATAATGAAGGGAAAAGTATCTCATAGCAAAGGATCAGGTGTTGTGTCTTGTATAATTATTTCAGAAAGTTTTATCTGAAAGTTTCAATTTTTAAGCTATTCCAGTCTGCTGTGATTATATTTTTTTCCTTTGCTATTTTTAAATCACTGCACTCGTATAATCCTGCACCAACTACAAGACAGCATTGCAGTTGGTGTAGAATATAAAACTGCTATTAAATGAAAGCTAACAAACCATATTCTTGGAAAGACGGAAATTGTCTGCAATTGAAAACTCCCAATATTAAAATGAAATTTGTCTTGTAAAAATTAAAATGTGAAAGGAGTAAATTAAACTGTACATTCCTTCCTCAAAAGTCATGACTTAATTAGGTGCGAACCAAAATATATGTAGTCGCTCATTTTAATTATCCTTCCCTGCTGCAAGTATTCTGTAGAAGTGTTCCTTTTTCATGTATCATCTTTGTTTCTTAATACTACTTTCACTACATTTTTGGGTTTTATGCTTTTTATCAGAAGTCACAAAACATTTTTAATGGTTGAGGAGTTCTGCCTTACCAGCTAGAGTGTTGTTAGACTTTTCTGTTTCTAGACAAATTGTTTTGTGCATACGCATGTGCACACACACACACACACACACACATACGGTAAATTTGGTTATATCCATTTATTTTCAGTTGTCTAGGAAAGGCTGAAGAGAAATTTTGATAAAAGTGGTCAGTCAAGTTGGATATACTAGTGTGTTTCTGTAATCCCGGAAAAGTTGAGACAAGAGGATGGCAAAGTAGAGTTCAGCCTGGGAAACTTAGTGACTTAGTAATTCCCTATTTCAAAAATTAAAAAAAAAAAATCAAGAAAAGACTGATAATGTAGTTTGGTGCCAAGACCCTGGGTTCACTTAGTACCCAGTACTGCCAAGATAAAACACAACAAAGTGATTAAATCAGCCTCCATAGGTTAATACATGAATGAGCGAGGAATGTAGAAGGTAAAAATGGAAATGAGGTGGTGTACAGATCCTTGTGTGATCACTCATTCTTGGACCCACTGGCCTAGAATATGGTTTTTTAGATAATACATTTGTACTAGATTCTAAATTCTTGTAACTTAGATTCCTGGTTTTGAATATTCAAGTATAGCCCCAGAGAATCACGACATGTGATTGATGGCGTTAGTGCCCCAAGTTGGTCTGATTATACAACTGGAGAGGGCACATAGTTGGCTGCCAAGCTCCATGTATCCTTGTTGACTGTTCACATAAACAGTAACTCTGAAGAGGTAGAGTACTTGTCTGTTTGGGAATTTGCAGGGAGTGGGGCTCATAGCATTAAAATACCAAGTCTCTTCATACCAGGGCTATACAAATAGGACTTGAAAAAAATGAATGTAACCAAAGTCAGTAGTTTTATACATCATCCGCTTTTATGATCCTAAGCAGTTCCAGTCTCATAGTTGGGTGAAACCGTATATCTCTGCCCCCTCCCCCACCCTCACACAGTTCCTATGCTAAAAGCAACCATGTTGATCTGGAGAATTTCATATTTCCAGTTCTTACCTCTGCTCACTCACATTACTGGGTTTCTGACTTGAGAATATGTTACTTGATATGATATGAGAAACAGATAGAAGGGGGCATAGTATTTTTAACAAATGATTAATGATTCTGGTTCAGAAATCTAGTAAACTGAAGCTTGAAAACCAGGCTTATTTTTACTGGCATTCATATCTGCATCATTGTCATACATACAGGCGAATGGGTTGAGTAACTAAAATAAAGAAGTGTCTTTATTACATCTCATGGAATGCTCTAAAATAATAGAAATGCAAGGCCAGTTGTTGGTGGAATAGTTATGGATTAGAAAATATGAATGTGGATAGTATTAGTAAAATTTCATAGCACTTTCCTGGTTTAGAGCCAAATTTATTTTTAACTTTGCCCAAGTTCATGTGAAATATTTCATAGATCTTTACAGAGAAGGAATCCTCATACCTACTCTTTTATATATTTATATATTGAGCTTTCTGTGTAACACCAGGCACACATAGACATGCACACATTGATATGAGCACACGCGCACACACATGCACACGTGGTTATAAGTGAGTGGTAAACCTTAGTAATTTAGTTTGTGATCAAACTTCTGCAAATGAGGTGCCTGGTGGAGTGAGAGTATCGGGGTGGGCGGGGGCTCAGGCAATGGTATCATTGTTTAGAATATGAAGTCATCAATGAAACATGTTAATATAAATGCTTATGCATTTGTTTATTCTTTTGACAAAACCGTTCAGATTCTTGATTTTCTTCCTACATTTGTGTTTCAGCTCTCACCTCCTCATAACTTTGTTTGACTTTGACATTTGCCTTTGAACAGTCTGTTCATATAACTTTCTTGAAAATCACCTAGGGAGCAGTAACGTTTCTTTCAGAGGAGACTCGTGAGAGAGGCTGACTGTTAGGGAGCTCGCTTCTCCATGCCCCTGTTCTCCGCATTCACCTCCTGCCTGGCATGGTTCTGCTTTTGCAGTACACTGCTAACCACGTGCCAGCCGGCACCGCAGTGATACTTCCTGTGGCGAACACCTTGGCACAATTCAGGGTAAAAACAGAGTCTACATGAGAACTGAAAAGCAAATTTGATCAGCAAAGTGCTGACACCCTAATTGGAAGCAGGGAGAAGCAGCACAGAATTGCCTGGGGCGGGTGGAATCTGTCTCTCCCCTGCCCGCCCCACCTCACGGGCTAACAGGGAAGCACATTTTGAGAATTCTGATGAATACATTCCAATTCTATTTTGGTGTAAAGGGCTGAGTTTGCAGGGAATCGGTAATAAAGTGTTGGCATTGTCTTTCCTTCTGTCATCTCAACGAACTGCTTTTTGAATTTCTTTTACTTCGCATGAGGTATAGATATAGGATAAAAATATTGAAGTCCTACAATTTGGAGTTTAAAATGTATGTTTTCATTAAGCATCTCAACGAACTGCTTTTTGAATTTATTTTACTTCACATGAGGTATAGATATAGGGGAAAAACATTGAAGTGCTACAATTTGGAGTTTAAAATGTATGTTTTCATTAAGCAAAGGCAGTTAAGATTTATAAATGGCAAGTAGTGGTAAAAGAGTTATTTTCTCTTTACATAAAAGTACACTGTAAGCAAATCTTAGGCAGAGGTACCTGAAGATGAACCTCATTATTTTTTAAAATAAAATACTATGTTTAGACAATATTATATCTATATTGATACATATCTTACTTTTTATTGCTATATAGTACTTGCATTAAAAATTTCAGAGCCTTTTTCTGAGGCAAAATAAATTTGTATAGCACCTACTGGACTGTTGTTAATGGGGGATATAACTCAACAAATCCAGCCTTTTGCACATATTTACATTTCACGTGTTATTTCAAAACACAAAAAAGTGAATGGAATGCTTTTTGAAAATCAGCATAGTTAACTGTGCGTACTTCTTTGGACAAACAACTACCCCAGAATTTCTGCTTTTGTTAAACAGCAGGAAGAAGTACATAACATTCCAACTGTTAACGATTAGCTTTTGAATGATAAGTGTCTGCTATAACATAACATTTCTTAACGCCTTTGTTTTTTTTTTTTTTTTCGTCCTTGGAAAAATTATGTAATAGCCTGAATTGGATGAGCTATCCTTTCTGGATGGGAAGGCTTCACAAGAAGGAACTATATTACAAAGCAGACTTTCAGGATATTTCTGTGTTGTGCCAGTACCACCGCGTTCCTCTGAAAGGCAGCAGCTCCAGCGTTTTGTAGACAATTTAGGAAGAGTTCGTATTAAGATGCAAACATATTCCTGAGAATTCATTTGAATAGAAAGTCCCAGAGTCCCTTCTTTCTGTTGTTAACAGGAAGCATTCCTGTGCAGATGGCCTGTTGAGTTTTCCAGCATTATATGAAGTATGCAATTTGCTGCTTAGACCCCGAGTTTCTACATTGGCACTATCTTACTGTTTCAAGGAACCTACCATAAGCTGCCATAATCTTGTGCCTAAATGCCATAGAAAGATAGTGATTCCCTTACTGCATCTCACCTCTCTGACTCCTGTTTTTCTACCTGAAATCCTTTCTTCTTGTGTACTTGCTTTCTGTGTAGCTCTGAGCTGCTGGGAAGTAGACATGTGTTCTCAATAGAGTGGGCGTAGAAGGGGTCTGTGATGCAGGCGAGAATTAAAAATTACCAGGCAACCAGAATCTATCTGAAAGAATTTTTGATATCCAAGCCTGATCCCAAGTTTCAGAATACTTCTAGTAGATCTGATGCTCCCAGGCCTTTCACTTGTTGAATTGGAGCCGACCAGAAGTGACAGCAAAGAGCTTTGAGACCATAATGGTTGCTGGGTGAGAATGAGGGGGAGGGTAGAATATGGATGATCTCAGTTCCGAAAATAACCTTTCATCTCTTGAAGGCATCGCTCAAGATGCCCTCTACTGGTATTTTCTGTGTCTAACTACTTTGCCTTGTAAAATTGCATTTTGTACCTTTTCTCCTATTCATCGTAATGATAAGCTATCATGTTACATCATCAATTTAACGATGATAGTAAACATTCTATATATTAATTAATGGATAGATGTAAAAATAGGGTATTAACAGTCTTGTTAATCTTCCCTTGCCTATGTATGGGCATCATTGGCACAGTGTATTTGAACATTGTATCGTTCAGTAGAGCTTAGAGAAATTGTTCTGTCAAGTCATTTAATTCTCAGAGTCCATGTAGACATTATCACTTTCTGTAGGAGGTATGAAATTATTTTAAATATTTATTTTCTAAGAATCCTACTAAAAATAGCATCTAGTTTATAGAGCTTTCCTAGCAGTTACTGACAGTAACAAATTTAGTGTAAATATATTTTTAGTATATTAAATTCATCCTACATAATTTTCTGAGATGAACCTACCACTTTCATAAGTAAAATTATTAGGTAGATTTTCCTCATGATTTCATCTAAAATGAGAACCACAGAGACCTGCTACTATCTCTGTAGTGGCAGTACTGACTGAAGGAAAAACTGAATTTTTCTTAATGGTAAGAAAGACAACTTTGTTCATAATTTCCCCAAAAAAGCCTTAGGCGGTTAGTGGAAATGTGTAGTTTAAATGCATATTATTTTGACAGCTATAAGAAGTCTGACTGTATTTCTGAACAATGAGAAGAATCTAGTACAGATTGCTTTCTAATTGCTGCATTTTTAAACACCACTGGCTTTTTTAGTTCAGTTTGATACCGTCTTAGTTCTGCATCTAGCCTGCCAAGTTTGTGTATACACTACATGCAAAACAGGCAGATGTCCCAGTCACTGTTCATTGTTCTACGACCTTGTGCAAATTGCTTCATTCTTCAGGATCTCTGAATGCTTGTCACAAAGTGGGAGGTAACAGTACTCACATCACACAATGCTGGGAGTATTAGGGTGAGATTTATTCTTTCCCAAGGCCACTGCCCCCATGGATCTCACACCTTTAGAGGAGGAATCTGTCAGTCAGTAAACATAAATAAGCCGAGTAATTGCAGGTGTGGCAGATGCTTGCAAGAAAGTTAAATAGCAGTGAGTATCAAGTGGAGTGAGTCTAGGGGGACGATAGCTAAGGGGATTGTGTCCACTGATCTTTTGAAAGAACATAAATAATAAATGATACTTTCTCCCTTCATCATTTATAACTTTATCTTGTATTGTGACTATGATGTTCATTTGTAAGGTGCACTTTTTAAAAAAAGTTTTCTTATGGTCCTAGAGATCTAAAAGATGGGAGGGCTTAAACCCAGGGCATTTGCACAAAGCTATATCTCCAACTCTTGTATTTTTGTTTCTTATTGTTTTGAGGCAGGATTTCACCTAAGTGACTAAATTGCCCAGGTTGGGCTCAAACTTGCTATCTTCCTCTGCCAGCCTGTGTATGAACAATGTTTTGGTTTTCAGGAATTTAATATTTTGTGGTAGACATGTTTTGTCTTGAAGGTCAGTGGAGTGACAGGGTACATTTTCATTTCTTCATAAAGTAGTATGCTATTTTAAAATTCTCCTTTTGTTTAGGTGTAGCCTATTTGTGCTGTTTCTCACATGATAGTGCTGATTATCACTGGAGGTGGGCTTTGCTCTCTCGTTCTGGTGCATCTTCAGTTCCACAGAGAACATCTGTGTGGCACCTCACCCTGTCAACCTACCTGTGTAGTTTGGACAGCAGTTTTGCCAAAGATGGTTAGGTTATAAATAACAGAAACTGTCAGTACTCTTGAATTTGATTAATGTGTGCAGTCATTCTTATCCTTCGGCCTTCCCCACTTTCCTGTCTTCCTGAGATTTGAGTAGACCTCAGCAGTGCTACTCAGTGAGTGAATTGCTTTGCTTATTATTATAGGTTGTATAACCTGAGACTCAAGATATGGCCTTCTTTTTTTTTTTTTTTTTTTGAGACAGGGTCTCACTTGGTAGTTCCGGCCGCGAACTCACTATGTAGTCCAGGCAAGCCTGAAACCCAGCAGTCCTGCCTTTGTCTCCTGAGTGCTGAAGATGCTGCCTTTTAACTCTGCCTTGACTCTGAGTTTACCTCTCCTGACCAAAGCCTTTATCCGAGAAGATTTGTATGCCACTGTCTTTAAAGCATCTTCAGTGTTTCAAATTTGTGTTATGAGCACCTATGGGGTTCTTGGATTCTGAGGAATGCAGTTGTGTTATAGAGTATGCAATCCTCAGAGTGAGAAACCTGGATTTGAAAATGAAATTTTTATCTATTAACTACTCTTTGATCTTGGGCAAGTAATTTCACCTTTCCAAAATTTAATTTCCTTGTTGCATGTTTAAAAACAGTGAGATTCATGTTGTGGTTAACATAATATATTTATACACATGCTTCATTTCTAGTCTGTCTTCAAATGATAGAGCTGTTGCTGGTCTGTAAATTCTACTTGAATCTACTTAAGGTATTCTTTCTTGGTCCTTTCATGGTAATCTTATCTAATCTTTCCCTAAAAGATCCCCATTAACTAATATATTACTCACCTTTTCTTGTTCTAGTACATAAGCCCCAGTGCTTTCACCAATTTACACATGTGGGAAGGAACCTACACACACTTTTAACACACTTCCCCCATCATAAGCCAATTTAATTTTTTTTTTTTTTTTTTTTTTTTTGAGACAGGGTCTCACTTTGTAGTTCGGGCTGGCTCTGAGCTCACTATGTAGTCCAGGCAAGCCTCGAGCTCAGCAATCCTCCTGTCTCTGCCTCCCGAGTGCTGGGATTAAAGTGTGAGCCACCACACCCGGCACTGTGGTATGTGGTATTGATGGTTGGTGCATGTGAGTCTCCACACCCAGCATTGTATGTGGTTTCTGGGGATCAAACTCAGGACCTTGCGTTTGCGAGGCAGGCACCGGAACCACTGAGCTAACTCTCCGGCCCAAACCAATTTAATTTATTAAAATTCTGACAGTTGATAATATGAAGAACTTGTAGCATTTGAAATTCTTCATTTCCGTAATTATTCCACTTTATTATCAGCAGTTTTTTACACTTTTAGATATTAATATAAAAAAAATTTGCTTACTAAATGGGCCTTTAGAGAATACAACTTAATTTTTATAAGTCAAAACAAATGAAAAACAGTGGCTCCAACCGTTTGGATACAAAAGATATTTATTGTAAATTAGAAACCGTTTTTTTTTTTTTGTTTTTGTTTTTGGTTTTTTTTTTTGTGACAGGGTCTTGCTTTGTAGTTCAGGCTGGCCCTGAGCTCACTATGGAGCCCGGGCATGCCTCGAACTCAGCAATCCTCCTGTCTCTGCCTCCTGAGTGCTGGGATGACAGGCATGAGCCACCACACCTGGCACTGTGGTATGTGGTATTGATGGCTGGTGGGTGTGAGTCACCACGCCCAACATTGTATGTGGTTACCAGGGATCGAACTCAGGACCTTGCGCTTGCGAGGCAGGCACCGGAACCACTGAGCTAACCCTCCGGCCCATAAACTGGTATTTTTAAAAAATGAAATTGGAAATTGTTTTAAAACTAGCTGTAAAAACACCCCCAAATGAAGAAAGACAAGCATAATTTCAGAAAAAGTTCAATATAGTTGCATGTAGAGACTCTTAGCCTTATTTTTGGTTAAATTAGTACTTTATCACAATTAACACTCACTGAAACTGCATTAGAAAAACTTTTAAAAATAAGCAAATCTATATTTTCATACTATTAGTACATCTGTTAGTTTAGCCCAATACCTTTTAACTCAAAGGGCCTTTCATGTTTGATTTTATAAAATGGTAGGATTATCAGGATAAATAAGTGATAGACTGTTATTTTCAATGTTAAGAGTTAATTGTCACAAATTTGGAAAACATACAGTGAACTTATTGATACCACCCAGTAATAATGTTCTAACAAGAATTATCACAATAGGAAAAACCCATTTTAGTTTCATTTTGTTGGTATATTGCATGAGCTTTACTTTAGAGATTTTTGCCAAGCTATCTACTGACTCTTCTAAATAATATTCTCAATTTGAGTAACCCAGATTGCAGTTATCATTTATTCATTGCTGATGTGATTGTAGTATAGAGTCTGATTTTCACTTTGAAATGAAGGAAACAAGCACAGAATAAAATTTGCTGTCCGGGAGTTGGCTCAGTGGCACCATACTGTCTTGAAACTGCAAGGTCCTGAGTTCAATGCTCAGTACAAAAAAAAAAAAAAAAAAGCATAATTTACAAGAAATAGAACATAACAAAGCTTAATTTGGTGCTAATCACAAGCACATTTTGAACATTGTTATCTTCTTAAAAATGTACCATTCTATATGCAGACTTACAGTTGGTTAATAGTTGTGATTTTATTTGTACCTCTATATTAGGTGTGCATATTATATATACATATTTTGGTGATACTATGTGTATTTTGTTTTATAAGGTATCTGCCTTTATTCACCCATTCAAGTTGAAGTATATCTGTTATCAATTTTGGCAAATCACAACTAGAAACAATCATGGTCCTTACCTTGAGTGAGCCTGGCCTAGTGAAGGAACTAGGCAACTGATAGTTTAACTGAAATGTGTGAGGTGAAGGCTCTGGAACCAGCTAGAGAACATTTAACAGACTGGAAAGGTGAGAGAAAATTACTTGGAGAAGGTGACATTTAACTGGAGATCATAGAAAGGTAGAAAGGCAGGAGGTGGGGACAGACAGAGACAGTGACAGGCAGAGACAGAGAGAGACATAGGGAGAGGCAGAGGAGACAGAGACCGGAATACTTCAGTAGCTAAGTCAACATGTTGCAATGCCTTGTGCAAGGGATTAAGAATAGTTCAATTTAGTGTGGCCAAGATACAGAAGTGTGTGTGTGTGTGTGTGTGTGTGTGTGTGTGTGTGTGTGTGAATGTAAACTAAAGATTAAAAGAGAACTTGGATAGAAGGTTATGAAGTGATGGGTCTGGGATTGTTGTCTGGGACAAAGTGAGGTCTGGGCTGTTGCTTTGGCTTTGACCAGCACAGCCCTTCTTACATTCCTGTGCGATGAAATGATGAAACAATTAAATACAGCTTTGCTCATGTTGTCCCCGCCCTATTCTGTGGCTCTCTCTGGCTACTGAGGGCAGTAGAAAAATCTTTCCAAACTATTTAAAATGTTTTCCAAGCCAGATTCTACTACTTTTCAAACTTATTTCCCACTGTTTTTATTACATATTTGTTCCTTGTCTTTGTTGCCTCAATCTGTGCTATATCATCTACCTAAATTATCTCTTTTGAACCTCTTGTGTGTACATTTGAAGCTATAATCTGATTATTCTTAATGGGAGCAGTCCCTTTTCCCTGAGAAGAATTCTATCTGCGCTCCTCGGCCCCCTCACTTTAGCCAGCCCTCTGTGTGCCTGTTTTCCCTTTCTGGGCTATATGTCTGACTCATTTTGTATCTCCACAGTTTGCACCCATGAGCTCTAGGTAGTCAGTGAGCAAATATGTGGGATACTCTAGACAGTTTTAAGATTTGGTATATTCAAAGCAAGACTACTTCGTTGTATCATTCCTTTTTTCTTTCATTATGTCCTTCCTTCTCTCTTCTTCCTCTCTCTCCCCCACTTCCTCCTCCCTGTAGTCCTTCATCCTTTGCTTCCTTCTTTCCCTCATCCTTTATTTCATTTTTGTAGCTTACTTGTCAGGCCACACTGGGAAACAATGGCTTAACTGTTCTGTTCTGCTTTAATTTTTGCTTCAGTGTGCATGCACATATTCTGTATATACAGATTATATTTCTAATTAAGATGTGAATCTCTTCAAGAATATAGACTCAGTACTATAGACTCACGTATTATCCCAAGAAAAACAAGACTCATCCTGTTCAGCGTTTGTTGGCTTCTTATGGGGAAAACGTATGTTAATTTTCATTTTCTGTCTCTGTATAGTTGTGATATCATTTATTTTGTCTGAAAACAAGGGACAACAAATTAAATCCTAAGATTAGTCAGGTCATCTTCATTCTGAGTGCTTACTGTTCCTGTTCGGACACATGCTGACCCTGATAATACAGTGTACCTGGTTCACACACTTAATTTGTCCACAATTCTGGAAAGATGGCCATGTTCACATTCACACGGAGGAGATGGCTTTAGTCCTGTTGGTAACCCAATGCAGAGTTTGAAAACAAAAACACTTTTTTTTTTTTTAACAAATGCTTCTATTCATAAGGCAAATCATTTGCAAACAAAAGCATTCATGAACCAAGGTATCATTGTACTGGTACTTTATAACTTCAGAGTTTAACATTATGTTGTCTTTTCATGAAACATTTAATCTCTGGAAACCACACATTTTCTCATTTGCAGTGTAGGCCTAATACCAATCACCTCGCGATTCTCATGAGAACAGGATATTGTTGTGAGAATTAATAGTAGACATTGTAATTAACTTTGAACAGGAAACTGAGCAAAGGATTCCACCTGTTTTTCTCAAAGCAAATGGAAGGGACCCTAATCAGACATCCTAGCTCCTCATTTGAAAATGTCATAAATGTTTATTTCAGCTGTTAAAATTTTAACTTAAGCTTAGACAACTTATAAATGAGTGGTGAAAGCAATATTCCTGAGTTAATATGGGGCTACCTAAGATCTGGAGGTTTACCTGTACATCTACAGGCCTCACTGGATGGTGAAGAAAATAAATTTCTTAAGTTCCATTATTGGCACACATTACATGCTCTTGGTGTCACTGGCATACTTTTTCATTAGGGTGCCATCAGGGTGGATTGTATTTAAAAAAAAAACTTAAAGATTTTGATGGGTACATCGACAGCTTACCACCTTACCTTGTCTTTTGAAATTATCTGCTTCCATAGAACAAGTGTTTAGAAGCAATTCTTTCCTCAGGGAGGTGTCATTGATTCTGAGACCTTGTCCAAGATAATGTCACCAAAGTAACAAAAGACTAGATATTTTTGTACAGTACTTTGTGTCTCACTGCTCTTTCTTCCCTGTGAAAGAAGCAATGTACAATAGGAACCATTTAGAAACAAAAGTTTGATTTATCTAACAGATAACATTAGTAGATTTCTTGATGCCGTGGGCAAAAACTAGCCTTAGAGTAAGTTTGGAAGGGGTTGTGACTAGTGTGTGAGTGAGAGTATCTGTGTTACCTTTACAGTGGCAATTAGAATCATCCAGTAGATCCCCAAGGGAAGCTTTTAAAGCAGGTATGTGTGCCTGGGACACAACCAAGGGTGACCCACAAATTCTAGGGTTAGACCTTGGATGCAGGAAGTTTTGATCAGTTAATTAGCTTATGATTTTTGTTTACAGTCATGATTGAAGACTGGTGACCTAGGCCTTCCAGTGTTGCATAGATGAAGTGATGGCTGGCACACCCCCAAATGTCCTTGTCCCCCAGTAACTCATTCATTCTACACACACTTGTAAAAAAAAAAAGGCTTAAATTGCAAAGATAAATTTAATACTTCCATTAAGAAGTTCTTTATCAAAAGGTACTCAATCATAGACTTGTGGAGAGTACATATGCCATTGGGTAGTGCTAAATTCACTTCCGTGTATTGTGCAGGGAGAAAAAAAGAAAACCAAATTTCCACCAAAAGTGACCTTTGAAAAAGATCACTTCTCATATATAATCAAATTTAGTCTGTCAAAGAAAAGTTTATAAATAATAAAATTTATAATAATGTAATAATACTTACAATAAAGATTCCTTTTTATTATTGACACCTTTAGAATGCAGAAGCCTGGTTTCTTAATAGTAAGTGAAATGGATTTGTGTTGACATTTATGGCACTAGGCAAAGTCTCTGTGCTGTCCTTGGAGGTGCTGGTCCTTGGACACATAGAGCAAATACACTCTGCAGAGTAGGAGGCTGAGGAACTAACTCAGTAAGGTCACATCGCTAGTGGGCGGAGCTGCCTGGTTCCCAGATACACTTGTTTCCATGGGACGATAGGTCAGCCACCTGCAGCCAGTCACAGGACATTGTGGGTTAGTTCACTACTGGAGAATCCGACTTGGGAGGAGCAGGAAGGACTGACCCAGGGAGGTCGGAGGAGGAGAAAGGGATGCTGACAGGTGCCTCCCCAGGCGTGAACTCGAGCATCACGAGTCAGGGCTTGCTGGGGTCTGAGGACATGGAGCTGTGTGAGGAATCAGCTTCCGTGATTTCCACTGGCTGCATGCTGCTCTCGTGGGGCTTTTGAATACATTCCCTCACTTAGAACCCAGATCACCCTGAGGACGGTAGGCATCCTTATCTTCAGCTCAGTGAGGTTGCCCAAACTTCCGATATCAGCACGTGTGCCCCTGGAGCTGGATTGCCTTTTCCTCATCAACTCCGGGGACTGTACCTCAGCATATTTTTTTTTCTTTTTTCTTTTCTTTTTTTTTTTTTGAGAAAGAGTTGTAGTTCAGGCTGGCTCTGAGCTCACTATGTAGCCCAGGCAAGCCTTGAACTCAGCAATCCTCCTGTCTCTGCCTCCCGAGTGCTGGGATTACAGGCCTGAGCCACCAGACCTGGCACTGTGGTATGTGGTGTTGATTGCTGGTTGATTGCTAGTGGGCGTGAGTCACCACACCCAGCATTGTATGTGGTTACTGGGATCGAACTCAGGACCTTGCACTTGCGAGGCAGGCGCTGGAACCACTGAGCTAAATCTCCGGCCCTCTCAGCATATTTTTTAGGTTTGTGGACGTGAGAGGCTTGTGAGCTAGTAAGGGTGCAGACACCGTGAACAAGCGCCCGGCTCTTCTCCTTGGGAGGGGGCACAGCTCCAACAGAAGAGTAGTGAGGTCACTGGAGAAGGAGCAAGTGGAAACGCTGCGCGTGGGGGTGCATCTTGCAGTCCTAGGGCCCTGGGAGACTGGAGCGGGAGGATCACAGATTTGAGCCAAATTGGGGCAACTTATTCAGACCCTGTGTCAAAAAAAAGCTACTGATTGTAGCTTAGTGGGGGAAGCAAATAGCAAAATGGGAGTCAGTAGAGATCCCAAAAAGGCTGCAGAAAAGATGTTTAAGAACCCTTTTATCCGCTTGCACATCTTTTCTGAAATACTGTCAGAACTCATTGATGTGGCAGACAGTTGGTCTGATGCAGGCTGTCGTCAGAGAAGTTGGAGTCACGTCTCTCGCAGCCCAGGAGCAGTCACGGGGGAGAAACACAGGTCTGCACCGTGCATGCTGCGGGGCGCAGCAGGTACAGAGCACTGAGGAGCCAGAACAACTATTTCTAATGCAAGCAACCTGCAAATCACAGATAGGCGCTTCACTTAATACACCCAAGTGGGTGGATGGCAGCTCTAGGCTTCCGGCCGAAGTGCTGCCGATGCGACAGCGAGAGAAAAACATCATGTGACAGCCGCCTGTGCTTTGCCCTCTCATGTCCGTATTCTGGCTTATTGAAAAACACTGTTAGCCTGGCTGATGCTCCTGTGAGGCGCAGCATCTCCATGCTTGTCATCTTAACTAACTGCTCAAGAATACTCTGCACCTTCTGACTGCCGTGGAGAACGTGGCACCCAGGATGACTAAGCCTTCTCAAGCACCTCGGCTTAAGCGATGATTTCAGTATCTCCATCTTCAAAACACACCTACAGATGTTTTATGAAAGTTTCATGTTTTCTAGTTATTTTTGTTTATTTTTAACATGGATTTTTTCCCAGAAAACTATTCAATTATTCCAAACACATAGGAAATACTTCTAAAAACTCGGAGATTTGCTGTTTTTTTTTTTTTTTTTT